>CAUYLG010016665.1:0-40779 GCA_963573385.1 Cacajao melanocephalus | reverse complement strand
AAAAAAAAAAAAAAATACAAAAATTAGCTGGGCATGGTGGCGCATGCTTGTAATCCCAGCTACTCAGGAGGCTGAGGCAGGAGAATCGCTTGAACCCAGGATGCGGAGGTTGTGGTGAGCTGAGATCGCATCACTGCACTGCAGCCTGGGAGACAGAGTGAGCCTTCTATCTCAAAACAACAACAACAACAACAACAACAAACAAGGAGTGTGTGTCTTAGCCAGGTAAGCAGCAGGCTTCTGGTGTGAGCAGTGCTGTTAGATTACTTAGGTAAGGAACGGAGGATAGGGTGGTGTTTAAGAGGTGCTGGGAGTCTAAGGATCACAGTTCTATGATTGTCCTGAAAACCTGACAAAATTAATAGTCTTTTCTATTAAGTTTTTGAAGGGGCAGTACAGGTGTATTACCAAGGACAATAAATCTTTGTTAACCCATTTATGAGAGAAGTTTATTTTGATAATCACTTCAGGTTTAAGTGGATAATGGAGCAACTGGGAGGCAGGGTTGTGTAAGGATTAATGTGATCTTAATAGTGTCAGCAGCATATATTCTGCCTGTCAGTAGAATCTTTAGCCCAAAGAGTACAGGTATCTAATCTAACAGTGAGTTAGGAAAGGCCAATATGTGCAAGAAAACAAAGGTGTTTAAGGCTGCAGTAATTTGATTTTGTGCATACTTTTCATTGGGAATCTCTAAGTATATGCCTTCTGTAGAGCTTTTAATTTGGCAATGCTATTTAAAGAACAAGCCTCAACTTGTTCTTTAGATAAGATAAATAAGAGTCACACTGTAGGAAAGTGTCTTCCTTTTCTGATACACTGATTGAAATTGGTCAGAGTTATGAGACTGGGAAGATAATAGGAGTATTAGTGATAACCCCTACTGTTGTTCTGTTAGTACTCTGAGGAAGAATTGGAAGGAATTTAAAGTAGAGACAGAAGGCCCTGTATCTATTAAGAATTTGTGGGCATATCCTTCAACAGAAAATCATTTTTGTCTAATAAGAGCAGAAAGTATGATAGGGTGCCACTGGGACGCCAAGCACTGTATTACCACTGTATCTCCAACCTGGCTTGTTGGACTCCATTCTCAGTTGTGTGTGTTTTTTTTTTCCCTGAGATAGAGTCTCGCTCTATTGCCTAGGCTAGAGTGTAGTGGCGTGTTCTTGGCTCTGCAACCTTTGCCTCCCCAGTTCTAGTGATTCTCTTGCCTCAGCCTCCCGAGTAGCTGGGACTACAGCCGCATGCCACCATGCCCAGCTAATTTTTGTATTTTTAATAGAGACAGGGTTTTACCATGTTGTCTAGGATGGTCTCGAACTCCTGACCTTGTGATCCTCCCACCTTAGCCTCCCAAAGTACTGAGATTACAGACCTGAGTATTGTTAGACTTTGAATGAGTTTTTTAATTTGAAGAGACGTTTAAAAAATGTGTTTAGAGTTCTTGGACAATATTCTGTTGTAATTCATGTAAATAATCTATTTGCCAATCCGCTGACATTCTTCTCACTAGTCTATTTCTGGTTTTAATCCATTAAAGAAGGCTGAAAAGGCCTGTTAGTGGTCTGCCTCTAGGTCTGTAAAAATATCATCTAAAAGTTTCCAAAATCTTCTGATTGTAAATGATTTTGCTTGCAGTTTAGGATTTTGGTCTAATCTACTTTGGTAAGAAAGACTTTGGGGATGGTCTGAGCAGATAGTTTTCCTTTTACTTGTTTTAGTTTAGAGACAGGGTCTCTCTCTGTTGTCCAGGCTGAAGTGTAGTGGTGTGATCATAGCTCACTGCAGCCTCAAACTCCTGGGCTCAGGCTATCCTTTTGCCTTAGCCTTCCAGATACCTGGGACTACAGACATGTGCCACCACACCTGGCTAATTACAAAACATTTTTTTTAAATAGAAACGGGGTCTCACTATGTTGTTTAAGCTGGTCTCAAATTCCTGAGCTCAAGGGATCCTCTCACCCTGATCTCCCTAAACTTCCTTCTGATTAGTGATACCTCATCTGCATTAGGGTTCCAACCTGTTTTTGGAACCATCTTTGACCGTCTTAGGGAAACTAGTAGTCTGTAAGTTTGTGAGGTTCTGGTGGGCATGGGAGTATTAGATATGTAAAAGTTTTCTAAAGCCTCAGAAAACTTTCAGTCTTCAGTGGACTTGGGGATTTTGCCTGAGGCCAGAGTTTTGAAGACAGCAGTCTGGCTTTCTTTTGAAGGGTGGGGGTAAGTCCTCAATGGAAATTATGGGGTTGTCTGTCCCATACTACGTGGGTGCTCAGCAACAGGGGAGATAGGACCATGATATCTAAGGCAGGAGGATATGAGGGAGCCCTGTGATGATGAATTGTGAGAGTAGTGTGAGGTCTTCATCTGAAGAGTCAGAACATTGGGATTTTAGCAGATGAGATAAAGGCTGAGCTTTCAAGGCAGGAAGTCATGGAGAAAGAAAGAGCTGCCTTTTCTTTACTTCTTGCCAGGGAATTATTCAAGGAAGTTAATTTTAAGTTACTGAGCCATTAGTTGTGTTAGTGTGAGAGTTTAAGAATGTAGATGATTGCTTTGGGGTTTTACCTCCTTTGGTTCTAAGGCATTGTGGAGGAATAAGCCCTTGTTGAAATTCCAAGTTCCCCAAAGTGGCCACTGTAATTACAAACTATTCTTGGTAAAATTTTGCCATAGTATTTATTAGACATGTATATGAATTTGGACTATAATGAATAACATGTAAGATTCAGGAGTCCTGACAGAATTTGACTCTTTTACTTAACAGACCCCCATAACAAATACCAAAAAGGAGAACTCTTTCACTATTTGATAGAAAATATATACATAGAATACCTCATCAGTTGAGAGAGACCCCCTAGTTTGGGATCTCCAGCCCTTGAATCTGGTCCAAACTAGAGTTTTCTGAATAATCTCTTAGGACATAGGTGGACTAACAATGGAACATACGGACGGGCGCAGTGGCTCACGCCTGTAATCCCAGCACTTTGGGAGGCTGAGGGGGTGAATCACAAGGTCAAGAGATCAAGACCATCATGGCCAACATGGTGAAACCCCATCTCTACTAAAAATACGAAAATTAGCCAGGCATGGTGGCGACGCCTGTAGTCCCAGCTACCCAGCAGCCTGAGGCAGGAGAATCGCTTGAACCTGAGAGGCAGTTGGAGGTTGCTGTGAGCCGACATTGAGCCACTGCACTCCAGCCTGGCGACAGAGCGAGACTGTTTGAAAAAAAAAAAAAAAAAAAAAACCCGAAAAAGTGTAAAACAAAATAAAAAATGTGTAACAATGGAACATACAATAGACCCAGTCTTTTTGTGTCACTCAAGGAAGAGACCAAATTTCCTCTCCATTTCTACCCACAAGAAGCAGATGCCTTTAAACAAACTTGTGAGACAGAACAGAACAAACTCATAGATGAAGTCAGCGGAACCACCATCAAAAGGTGATGGAAACTTGCCAAAACCAAGGCTCACTAGGTTCTCAGGTGTTGGTGGCCTGTTGGCTTCATTGGATGGCTCAGTCGTGTGATCTGTGTGGGACCTCCAAACTGTTAGAGTATAAAGACTGTTGGAGACCAAAGATTGTGTACGGAGTGAAAAAACTTTGCCAGGCAGGGAACCTAATCCAGCACAAAGTCTAAGCAGGCTGTCAGAGTTGGAGATCCTTTAAAGCCAAAAGATCATGAACTGTCCTTTTCTGTATTAGAAAAGCCAAATCTTTGAGTGTTCTTGATTGGTTGCTGATATCTGGGTTTGTTGGTTGGTAAGCATGGAACTGGCTGGAGATGGTCTGTAGCATGTGTGGTATGAAATTATGATGTCTAGCTGCCTCTATTTTGTATGTGATATACCTCAGTTAGAATTATGTCACCTGCTCACATCTGCATTGGCCACAGCAGACTAGGTGACCAGATTAGGGTTTATCAGAGTTTAGTAGTCATTTGGATATGAGGCAGTGGATGTTAGGGGAGAGGTCTGCATGTGGTTCTGGAGCTCTGAAAAGTTGTCTAGTAGAGAAAACTGTCAGCTTGACTGGGTTTTAATCTGTTTCTCAACTCATGTAAAGGTGTTCTGATTATCTAACAGTGTTTAGCAAAGTGTCTCAAAACTTAATGGCTTGAGGCCCGATGCAGTGGCTCACGCGTGTAATCCTAGTACTTTGGGAGGCTGAGGTGGATGGATCACTTGAGGTCAGGAGTTCAAGACCAGCCTGGCCAACATGACGAAACTCCATTTCTACTAAAAATACAAAAATTGGCCAGGCATGGTGGTGGATGCCTATAATCCCAGCTACTCATGAGGCTGAGGCAGGAGAATCGCGTGAACCCTGGAGGTGGAGGTTGTAGTGAGCCGAGATTGCATCGTTGCACTCCACCCTGGGCAACAGGAGCAAGACTCTGTCTCAAAGGAAAAAAAAAAGCAAAAAAACTTAATGGCTTGAAACAGCATTTCTTTCACTTATGAATCTGTAATTTGTATAGGGCTTGGCAGGATCAGCTTGTCTTCACTCAGTATCAGCTGAGGGTGGCTCAGAGACTGGAGCCTGTCTTATTTGTGCATTGGCTTTAATCTAGAGGTTTTTTGTTTGTTTGTTTTGGGGGAGATACATGCATGTCCTTTATGTATTAGTTTAATGTTACTCCGAAATGTTTTTCTTTTTCCATTAAATCTAGATGTAGATTTTGTCTATAGCTAAAGTGAGATTTTTCTTTTGATGGAGTCTTGCTCTGTCAACCAGGCTGGAGTGCAGTGGCACAATCTCGGCTCACTGCAACCTCTGCCTCTCAGGTTCAAGTGATTCCCTTGCCTCAGCCTCCTGAGTATCTGAGACTATAGGTGCCCATCACCATGCTTGGCTAATATTTGTAGTTTTAGTAGAGATGGGGTTTTGCCATGTTGGCCAGGTTCGTCTTGAACTCCTGACCTCAAGTAATCCGCCTGCCTCGGCCTCCCAAAGTGCTGGGATTACAGGCGTGAGCCACTGTGCCTGGCCCAGGTAGGTTTTTAAAACAGAATCTTCCTGTTTTATGTTAATTAGTAACTTGAATGAAATAGCCTGTGCTTCTTTAAAAATTCCAGATGAATGTGTGAAATAACTTTTAAGTAAAAGTTCCAAAGTAGCCAGGCGCTGTGGCTTACACCCGTAATCCTAGTACTTTGGGAGGCTAAGTCAGGCGGATCCCCTGAGGTCAGGAGTTCGAGACCAGCCTGACCAACAGGGTGAAATCCTGTCTCTACTAAAAATACAAAAAAATGAGCTGAGTGTGGTAGCACTTGCCTGTAATCCCAGCTACTCAGGAGGCTGAGGCAGGAGAATCGCTTGAACGCAGGAGGCAGAGGTTGCAGTGAGCCAAGATCGTGCCACTGCATTCCAGCATGGGCAACAAAGCGAGACTCCTTCTCAAAAAAAAAAAAATAAATAAAAATTCCAAAGTATATTTGGAAAACATGGCTATATACGACCCTATGTGGACATGGATGGCCCTTCATGGATATGTATAATTCTGTGTTTTTTGTGGTTTTTTTTTGAGGCAGTGTCTGACTGTCACCAGGCTGGAGTGCAGTGGAGTGATCTCGGCTCACCATAACCTCCACCTCCCAGGTTCAAATGATTCTTGTGCCTCAGCCACTCGAGTAGCTGGCATTACACGTGCATACCACCTGTATCCCACTATAATCCCACTGAGTGCTGAGATTGTAGACATGAGTCACCGGGCCCAGCCCCTATGTTGTTCTTTAATGAGGTTCTTAATCTAGAATCATTTGGAAGGGTATGTGGATGAGCTTTCGAGTTTCTATAAACCCTTTAAAGTATATGTGTTGTATAAGTACATAGTTTTCCTTAGATTTTCAAAGGGGCCTTTTACCATCACCATCTCATCCCCCTTAAAGTAAAGAACCATTACTTTAAGGCCATGGTTTTCAAAGTCTGGAGCTGAGACCAGCAGCATCGGCATCACTGGGAATTAAGTCGTGGGGCCCCACTCTAGACTTACTGAATTAGGAACTCTGGAGTGAGGGCTCAGCAGTGTGTTTTAACAGGCCTTCTAGGAAGAGATGGGATACATGTTAAAGTTTGAGAACCATGACAACAATGACTTTATGGTAATAGAGTAGATATACTCCAGCCAATACAGGTCTATGTATGTAGGCCCATAATCTACACTAATGTTAATTTGGTGGTGTCATACAACAGAGATCTCTGTTGAATACAAAATTGTATGTTAGAAGCATGTTCATGTGTTCTTATCTGGATAGCAATGTTTTGAACACATACCATTTTTGTTAACATTTAAGATTAGGACTAACATTTGAAAACATTTTAACTTGTAAAATGATAATTATTTGGATATTTAAGGTATTTGCATTTTTGCTTAAGTGTACTTTTTGGCTTATGACAGTACTTTGGTAATGGGAAAGCAACCAATTCAGACTAACTTAAGCAAAAAGAGAAATTATTGGGAGGATATAGTTTTGGTACCCAAAGTCGGGGAAGGTGTGTGGCCTGGCTTTGGACAGGCAGGATCCAGAAACTGGAGAGTCTGAGGAACTGAGATTGTTAATACCAGTGGTCCCCTAGAGTAAGGAGAACCATCCTCTTTCTAAATGCTTATGCTTCCTTCTCTGTAGAGGCTCTGGCTCTCAATGCTAATTTCCCAAGAAGAGAATCTGACTGGCTCATACTGGATGTCGTAGCTGCTTATTATCCAATTAGCAGTAGCCGGTGGGTCAGGGTCACATACTACAAATGTGGCCACAGATCACTTATCCTTTATGGCTCATACTCTCGATAAATGATATTTTATAGAGGCAATATTATTTTCTTTCTCCCTTTCCCTTTCCGTCTTGCTCTGTTGCCCAGGATGGAGTGCAGTGGCATGAATGCACAGCTCACTGCAGCCTCCACCTTCTGTGTTCAAATGATTCTCCTGCCAGCCTCCTGAGTAGCTGGGACTATAGGCGTTTGCCACCACACCTTGCAATTTTTAAAACTTTTTTGTAGAGATGAGGTCTCATCATGTTGCCCAGGCTGGTCTTGAACTCCTGCCTTGAGCAGTCCTCCAGCCTTAGCCTCCTGAGTAGCTGGGACTACAGGCATTTGCCCCCACACCTTGCTAATTTTTAAATTTTTTTGTAGAGGCTGGGCTTGATAGTATGCGCCTGTAATCCCTGCTACTCAGAAGGATGAGGCAGGAGAATCGCTGGAAGCTGGGAGGTGGAGGCTGCAGTGAGCTGAGATTGCACCACTGGACTACAGTTTGGATGACAGAGCAAGACTCTGTCCCAAAAAAAAAAATTTTTTTTTTTTTTTGTAGAGATGAGGGCTCACCATGTTGCCCAAGCTGGTCTTGAACTTCTGGGCTCAAGCAGTCCTCCCGTCTCAGCCTCCCAAAGTGCTGGGATTGCAGACATTGGCCACTGTGCCAATGTCTATAATAAATTATAAATTATTCTAAGGCAGAATAATTTATAGCATTTTGATATCCTATTAAAGTTGAAGTAGGAATCTATTGTAGGATTATCAGACTTGCTTTTTAGTCAATAGTGAGTCATTTGTTGTAGCTTTCTTTTTGCATGCAGTAACTCTCTGAAAAGCCAGCCACCACAAATTGTGAATATTGTAATTATGTCATAGATATAAAGTTGTGTAGTAGAACTACCCCATTATAATTTTAGCTTATTTTGCATATAAATGGATGAGCTATGGAGGGAACCATGTCTTCACATTATGAACTATGTATAGACTTTCCTGGAATAGGTGGTTAAGGAAAAAAAAATGTATAGACAATACAATCTATGTTTAACTTAAGCTTTTTCCTATCTATATATTATAGATTTGTCAAGGAATATTGGTAGGTTTCAGATGCTTTATTTTACATACATACTAATGTTTTAAAGGCATTATGTCCAAATTGGTATCAGTAGATTTTTGGCACTGTTACTGTCAGTGATTTTTCTTCTGGTAATGTTGATAAGGATTTGGCATTATGCCTTTCATTTAAACTCTACATAGCAAGTTAAAAATGGTAATTTCAATAGAACTTGGAAAGGGATGATGTAAATGGCAATATGCCATTATAGAAAGAATCTAGGAAATGTGATGTGTATTCCTTTGTACTGAAAATTTTACTGGGGAATACTTAACAAAACTTTTGGCTTGCAATGGAATAAAAGGGAGGAGCAGTGGAAAAAGGAAGCTTTTTGTTTACTGTAAAACAATGCAGTGAAATTAGACATAGTGGTGTTGGAACAGGAGTCTAAACATGACAAATATAGGCAGATTCCATTGGAATGGTGAGTTATGTTATGACTCAATCTGGAGCCACCTTCTGGAGTCTCAGAGTTTCAGTGTTTATAGTAGTTATTGAATGCCTACTGTGCACTTTTTTCTAGACGCTGGAGATACTGTGGAGATCAAAATTAAGTTCTCGGTGTTATGGAATTTAATGATCTAGTGAGGGAAGACCTTAGGATCTGAAGGGTTTATTGGCTTAACTGTTCATATTTGAAAATTTGGGGTCTTTATGGATGTTTACATTTGGTAGTTCTTGGGGTTATTTGGAGAAATGACTAATTCTAAGGCCAGGATAGAGAACTTAAATGTGCCTAGAGCATTTTCCAGTATTAGAAAGTAAGAAAGAGCTCTCCCTTTCCCCTCAGTGATGGAAGTGTGTCAGGAACACACGAACCAATGGAAACAGCTCCCAATGGCCAAAGCTGGAAAAATTTGAGCAATAAAATAAAGTAGTATTGGATTAGAACCCAAAGTACAAAACAAATATTTATGAGTTCATACTGATATGAATGATTAGATAAATAGGGGATAGACAAATCTCCCATGCAGAATAATTCCAAACAATTTATATAGATATTCCCCTGAGGTCAGATCTCCTGACCTCAGGTGATCCACTTGCCTCAGCCTCCTAAAGTTCTGGGATTACAGGCGTGAGCCGCCCCGGCCAGCCTGCACTGCTTTTTATAGTTGCAGTTGTCTTTCCTATTTGTGCTTGTGGCCTGTGTTTTCAAATGGAGGCTATTTGGAAAACTAAATACCTTTGTACTTTATTCTAATAGTAGATCATCAGGTATTTGAGTGACTACAGTTTTTAGAGTCTGGAAGAATGCAGAAGACGTAGAAGGTTACCTTTGTTTACATTGTTGCAGAAACAAGGCAGATATAATTTTAGAACATTATGGGACAATATACTTTGCTATTGTGAATGAGAGAGAAGGCTCAGTGAGATATGTTATTAGGTGAGGACTCCAGTGGGTAGTTGGGTCCTAAGGAATAATGGGTAAGCAAAGTATTTATGAATAGTTAAGGAAGCCATCCTGATTTGAACATAAAGGCTTACTAGGTTAGAGGAAGCAAGGAGTGAGTTGAATGTATCATTTACCTTTTAGTTTGCTCATCCTTGTAACTCATCAATGGTTTTCTGAGGATTTTCTTTGATTGAACAAGTATTTGCATATTATGTTTAAGATATTATATAATAAACTAGGAGAGTTTTATAGCTTAATGGGACAGAGGTAAGACATCACATGAATAACAAGCAAAATGAGGAAGCACTATAATAAAACAAGTAGAATCCAAGTGTTGTTGGAGGTTCACAAGGAGGAAGAGATCAAAATCATACTGAAAAAGGAGAGTCAGAAAAGGCTTCTTCACAGGAAGTTTGATGATTGGATAAGATTTTGAGGGCCGGTGATTGGGATAATAGCATTTAAGGTGGGAAGAACTTTATGAATAAAGGGAAAGGCAGAAAAGTCCTGGGCTTATTTGAGGGAAGAGAATGAGCTTGTCAGTCTAGGGGTTAATGAGAGAGAAAACAGGAATCATTGACACTATTTGAGTGAGGATCTACAGAAAAATAGGATGGAGCCTGAATTTACAATCCCTAAACTAATTTCTTAGGTGGCAGTTAAGGGTGAGCCACAACATTCACTTATTGCTTTCTTTTCTGTGGATACTAGAACATAACTCACAAGCTTGTAGGGGTTAAACAAAATAATCTGTGTAGAAGTTTTTTGGCACATTGTAAAATACTCTGGATGTATTATTAAATGTGAACACTGGAAATAGAGATAAGCAGAAGTATGTGATAACCTGATATAATCTGGCAACTGCTTTAGATACGTGAGGTGGTCAGGGAGAGGGAGAGATATAAAATCATTGCCTTCTGGATGATTGGAAACATGGTACAGTTCACAACACTACGGGGGTCAAAAGGAGAAAGAGCAGGTTCACTAGGGAAGCTAATGAATTCAGTCTTGAGTACATATAATTTGAAGTTGTAGTGAGGAATCTAAATGGGTATTTAGGTTTGGAGCTTGAGAAAGGAGTGAGGCTAGAGAAACAGATTGGGACTCACTTAACAGCATTTATGGAAAAGCTTGCTAGATATATAAGCTTTGCTATGAATGGAATGTGTCTCCCAATATTCATATGTTGAAGCCTAATCCCCAGTGTGTTGGTATTTGAAGGTGAGGCACTGGGGGGCACTAATTAGGTCATTAGGGTGGAGCCTTCACGAATAGGATTAGTGCCCCTGTAACAAGAGACGTGGGAGAGATGATGGGGGTAATGCAAGTATATGTGGAGAAGGTGGCAGTATGCAAACCGGAAAGAGGGCCCTCACCAGACATTGACCCTGCAGGAACCTTGATCTTGGACTTTCCAGCCTCCATTGATTTGTGAGAAACAAATGTTGATTCTTTAATCTATTGTATTTGTTTTGGCTAAGACAAACATCTTGCCAAATTATATTCTTTTTCAAGGTGTTTGCAACCTTGTGGGTTAATTTTATTAGAAATTTTAAAGTTGAGTAGTAATAGCCAATGTTTATTGAGCACTTGCTGTGTACAGGTACTATTCTCGTGTTCTCTGTGTTTCAATTTAATCTTTAAAACAACACTATGAGGTGGCTCATAGTATCTTCCTATTCTCATTTTTACAGATGAGGTATCTAAAGCAAAGAGAAGTTAAGTTGTTTTTAGGGTCACAGGTTCATAAGGATAGCACCAGGTTCAACCCATGCATTCTGACCCGAATCATTTAACTCTTTTATAGTGCTTATAACTTAACATACTATATTACACTGCCTCTATGAGTGTCTCTAGAAAAAGAAGATAAAGGAGAGAAACTTGGGAGTGGCCTAAAAATGATACACGTCTTTTTCTACATATAAAATAATGTTTAGGCTTCATTGCAAGTATATACTTGAACTTTACAATATGATTTTCTTCTCTTGTCCTTATGAAGAAAGTAAATTGTGTAGTTTAGTTTAAATATACAATATTCACCTCTCAAACAGCCATCAGTTATGAGTGGGTCTGTTTGAATGAAGGCGTCCAGTAGAGAAGGTGGTGATGTCTCCAGCAGCAACAGACAGGATAATGTTCAGTCTGCAAACAGCATAGCAGGTCCTTAAGTTATGGTCACTTTTTGAATGGAGAACAGTACTTTTATGTATTTTCATCCTCATATTGGAGTAAAGAATTCACAGAAATACTGGCTTAAGATATATAGCTGAAATGCTTTCAGATAGTTTATCAAAAGAATAGCTTTCATAGTCTGCCTGCTATGTGCCAGATACCTAGACCAAGTGCTTTAGAAAGGTCATTTAAAATGTGTTAACTGAGACTAGGCGCGGTGGCTCACACCTGTAATTCTAACAGTCTGGGAGACTGAGGCAGGAGGATTGCTTGAGCCTGGGCAACATGGCAAGACCCCATCTGTGCAAAAATAAAATATTAAAAATTAGCAAGGCATGGTGGTATCCACCTGTAGCCCCAGCTACTCAGAGGTTGAATTTATTTTACAATGATAACATAAGTTTAAAGAACATGCAGAGAAATCTCTGTTCAAAAGCATTTACACAACTTTTGAGTTGTAGGAACGGTATTATAAAATCTTTTTGTGGGATGAAGGAAGATGGGATATCTATTTTTTTTTCTTTCTCTCAAGCAGTCTCATTCCAATCAGCAGTGTAATTGGAATGCAACTCCAATCTGGAGGAGGAAGGGGAACTTTTGGCAAGGATATACTGAGTAGTTGGGAACTTTATTCAGGTTAAGCATAGACAGCATAGCATTCTATTTCTACAGCTGGGATTTACTCTAATACTGTTACCTGGTTTGTTGCATATAGATAACTCCTCTCCTACTAGAAAAATAAATTATTGATGTAAATGAAAATGGTAGTAGTTACTGCCATCTGCACTTCTGCAAATGGTTTTCTCTAATTGCTGCCTCAAATGAAATATAAGATTTCCATAAAATTTAAAAACGTATCTTGAGAAAACAACAATAAAAGGCATTTACGACATGGGGATTTGAGTTACACCTGACCTGTGAGCTCTGAGAGCAAAGGACCATGTCTTATTTATATTTGTATCTGCAGAAACTGTCATAGCACTTGGCACAAAGTGAGTGCTCAGGAAATGTTGAATGAGAGAGTGAATGATGTAGAAGCATTCCTTTCTCTCTAAGTATCTCAGGATGATCATACCTACATTCGTGTGAAATACAGAGGCTTTATCCAGTATGGCTGACGTTAGCTTATTTTGATCATTCTTGCTAATCATTTCAAACCATCTGTCTAAAAAAGGGGTGAATACGATAGCTACAACAAGCTAGGTTCTGGGAGTATAGACTTAAGAGTGAGAAATGCTTTGAAGGAATTTGAGAAGGGTAGTAACATGATCAAAGTAGTATAAGCAGACTTAATCTAGTGCAAATATATGGGCTGTTTGACACATTGTCCGTAGCGGATTCTGTAGCGTGGTACTGTGGTGGTGTAATGCGACATTTGTAGTTAGCATTAATAAAAATTGACATGTGCCTGCTAAATATCTGTAGTCCAGTATAATGTTTTAACACAAAAATTAGTGAAAATTGAATTAATTCAAATACTTCAGATTTTTGTGCCTTTCTGTAGATATAATTTCATTTCTATGTATATAAGCTTACTAAACATTAAAGATACTGAAATACTGATAGCTGTCTAGGACAGGGGTTGTCAACCCTGAGCCACAGGCCGCACAGCAGGAGGTGAGCCAGTGAAGCATCATCTGTATTTACAGCCATTCCCCAAGTTTATTACGACCTTAGCTCTGCCTCCTCTCAGCAGCGGCATTAGATTCTTATAGGAGTGTTAACCCTATTGTGAACTGCGCATGCGAGGGATCTAGGTTGCCCCCTCTTAGGAGAATCTAATGCCTGATGGTCTGTCACTGTCTCTCATCATTCCCAGATGGGACTGTCTAGTTGTAGGAAAGCAAGCTCAGGGCTCCTACTGATTCTACATTATGGTGAGTTGTATAGTTATTCTATTATATATTACAGTGTAATAAGAGAAATAAAATTCACAATAAATGTAATGCAATTGAATCATTCCCAAAACCCTCTTGCCACTCCTACCTCCATCCCCCTGACTGTGGTCTGTGGAAAACTTGTCTTCCATGAAACCAGGCCCTGGCGCCAAAAAGGTTGGGGAGGGGACTGCTGGTCTAGGAGAAAGTCTATGCTCCTTAGCCTTTGTTCTGGCCTTGCCCACCTAACAAGATTTCTCTCCTGTTATTCTCTTCCTGCCCAGATTTTCTCAACATTATTTTACCTTTTTTTTTTTTCTCTGAGACAGAGTCTTGCTCTGTCGCCAGGCTGGAATGCAGTGGCACGATGATCTTGGCTGACTGCAAACTCCGACTCCCTGGTTTAAGCGATTCTCCTACCTCAGTCTCCCAGGTAGCTGAGATAACAGGCATGCACCACCAGGCCCAGCTAATTTTTATATTTTTAGTAGAGATAGGGTTTCACCATGTTGACCAGGATGGTCTCAATCTCCTGACCTCATGGTCCACCTGCCTCGGCCTCCCAAAGTGGTGGGATTACACTGCGCCCAGCCTATTTTTACCTATTTTCCTTAAGAAACATTTAGGAAAAAAAATGTAACTTCTCCCACACTGCACCCTCCCGCCAGCCCTGTGATTCCTAATCTTCTACTTTCCATAGTTTGTATTACAAAAAATGATAGATTAATTTTCTTCTAATATAAAATTATAATATTATATATACATTCTATAGGGGATTCTGATACATACCTCCTTAGTTGAGAATTTACTGTGGTGACATAATCAGGAGTGTCTTATTGAAATTCATGGATTCTTTGAGGATTTACTGGTCTTCTGTGATTAGAACAGAGAATGAAAAGAGCAATGGGCTGTGGTTCCAGTCCTCAAGGTACATTCCCAACAAGAACAGTGCAGTAAAGCCTCCAAGGTATGAAAATAATTTATTTTTACAGTTAAATAACATTACCAGTTCTCAGGTCATGTTTTGATACTCTTCCTTTTAAAAGTTACAAATGAGAGTTTTTGCTTCCAGGGCAGAAAGTAATTTAGGCAAGAACTGGCTGGAACTGCTGAGATCCAGCATGAAGCGTAGTGGACTGACCAATCCTGATATTATTTCTTTGTTTTAAGTTAATCTTGTTTCTTCTCGAATTCTAATGCTATTTTCCTTAATCTCTTGATTACTAAAATTCAATTTCTCTTCATAAACTTTGAACCTGATTTTAAAGGTCTTTGTTCTTTTGATTTTTCAATTGTTCTTTGAAACTGAATTTTACACATTTTGTGATTTAAAAAAAAAGAATTTGTTAAACATGACTGAATAAGTATGTTTTAAATAAAGAGAAATGACAAAAATAAGATTTTTTTTGACGGTGTGGGGGGACAGTGTCTCACTCTGTCGCCCAGGCTGGAGTGCAGTGGTGTGATCTCAGCTCACTGCAACCTCTGCCTCCCAGATTCAAGTGATTCTCATGCCTCAGCCTCCTGAGTAGCTGAGACTACATGCATGTACCACCACACCTGGCTAATTTTAATTTTTAAAAATTTTTTATTTTTAGTAGAGATGGGGTTTTGCCATGTTGCCCAGGCTGGTCTCGAACTCCTGGCCTCAAGTGATCTGCCAGCCTCAACCTCCAAAAAGTGCAGGCATGAGCCGTCTGGCTTAAAATAAGATTTATTAAGTCTAAATTATGATTATATGAGGATTGGACTTTGTGATATAGTATAAAAAGCTCTCTTTTCAGTGAAGTTAGTTAGATTATTTTAGTCTACTTCGTTAATTCAACAGATATTTATTGAGTGCTTATCATGTACTGGGCACAATTTGTGCTTGGTGCAGGCAATATGAAGAGATGAGGCAGGCATGATTCATGCTGGAGCTTAAACGAGAACAATAAAATGTAATAAGTATTTATGATAAGTATGAGCTTCTGTGAAAATACAAGTGGGGAAGGCTTGAGAGAAACATACTCTAAAAGGTATGCTTCCCTTTTGAGACTGGGAGATGAGTAGGTGAAGAAGCCTAGAAAGAATATTTTAGGCAGAGAGAATGGCACATGAAGGCTGTGGGTGAGAGATGTACATGTGAGAAAGTGAAGGTTAGTACGGCTGGATCTTAGACTTGAGGGCCTGGCAGGGAGCTGTGGTGATGAAAGATGAGGTCAGAGAGGTGAGCAGGAGCCAGGGCTTGAAGGGCATTGAAGCCAATGTAAGTTTGGGCCAGAAGACCTTTGGAATGTTTTAAGGAACTTAGAAAGAGAAATGGATGGAAATAATTAATTAGATTTTTAAATCACTTCAGGTCCAGCGTGAACTGGAGGGAAATGAGGCTTCTGAGGCAGGGGACTGTTGTAATTACCTATATAGTAGATGGTGGACCGATGAGGGATATTTCAGAGGTAGAATTGCTGAGAATTGTAATTGCCAGGATGCTGGGAGGGAGAAGGACAGTGAAGGTTACTATGGAGATTTCTGAGTTGGGCAGTGGAGTGGAAAGGAAGGCTATTTATTGAAAAGAAAATCAGCTGCAGGGAGGAGCGGGTTTGCAGGGGAGAGGGAAGTTGTAATTTTGGGGGGGAATGCATATTTGGCTTGTGGACCTGGAGTTCAGGAGAGAACTAGGGATTGGGTTTTATGAATTTAGGTATCATCATAACCACAGAGTAAATAGTGTAAAGACCAGAGAGAATATATGAAAAAGTGGCTCTTCGGGTTTTATTTATTGAGAGAGAGGAAATGTTCTGTCAATCTGTTAAGCTATGAACTCTCTCCCAGGAAAAATGTGGATTCTCTCCCCAGAAAATAAACATATATCTAACAGTTTACATGTGATTGCAAGGTTTACAAAAATGGACACTGTGATCCTCAGGTTACAGAGTAAAATAAGAGAACCTAGGGCAAAACTCTGAAGAACTTCAAGTTCTATAGCATAGCAAGACCTGGCAAAGAAGACTTACAATGAGTTTTATGCCCTGTATAGAAACAGGCGAATGTGGTGTTAAACAGAACTGGAAGGAGAGGGGTTCTAGAAGAGGGCGTCGTCAGCAGTGGCAAATGCCCATGAGGGGGTCAAGTGCTGTAAAGAATGAAAAGTGTCCATTGGATGGACTTGGTAATTAGGTCTCCAGGGCTTTGTAGCAGTAATTCAGAGGCAATGGTGAGGGAGGAAGCAAATTGCAGTGGATCAAGGCATTAGTGGGAGGTAAAGAAGTGGAGTCCAAAAGTTTAAGCAGTTCTTTGAAGAAGTTTTATTATGAGACGGAAGAGGTAGATTATGGCTGAAGGGAGGCTTGGATAAGACTTGATTATGTTTAAATGCTGACAAGGTGGTTAGAAAAGGGGACAAGATGGAGGATATGTATAATGGCGGTGAAGATCCCCAAGAACATGGTGGTTTGGATATGAGATAGAGGATGGTGTTAGAGAGGAGAGTAGACATTGTCAATGGAAGGAAGGAAAAAAAGAATGAATATGTAAGTTTGGTGACATATAGTTGGAGGAGATCTCATGTTTTCTATTTCTCTGAAGTCAGATGTGTAATCATTTCACTTCATGATAGTGTAATGCATAGTGGTTTGTTTAAAAAAAATCATTACTTCATTAAAACTGAAGATTATAATTTAGATTTTTGTGTGTGTTACATATGTATTGATCCTGAATATTCTATTCAGTTTACATTATGACAAAAGTTTGAGGAGGAGTTCTTCTAAATCCAGTTTGTGATTTGGTATTCTTTTGTTTTTCTTTTTTTTGAGACAGAGTCTGGCTCTGTTGCCAGGTGACAGGCTGGAGTGCAGTGGCACGATCTCAGCTCACTGCAACCTCCGCCTCCTGGGTTCAAGCAATTCTCCTGCCTCAGCCTCCCTAGTAGCTGGGACTACAGGCATGCGCCACCACGCCCAGCTAATTTTTGTATTTTTTAGTAGAGACAGGGTTTCACCATGTTGGCCAGGATGATCTTGATCTCTTGACCTTGTGATCCACTTGCCTCGGCCTCCCAAAGTGCTGGGATTACAGGCATGAGCCACCGCGCCTGGCCATGATTTGGTATTCTTAGTTATGGCCCTGGTTTTCATGATTGATTGAGTTTTTATGTTTTTAAAAACAAAACTCTAGACGTGGCCTAAGCAACTCTGCATCGTATATCATTATCTTGTGCTTACTTAATAATTGTATTTATTTATTGATGGCATCTGTCTTCAAAAGGGTTTTTTATATGAACACTTAGAGTGATTAGTTATATTTATTTAGACTCATTCCCAAGTTTATGTCAAATGAGCTTTTATACACTAAACTTCCAATAACTGTAATTCATTTAACTATGAGTAGAAGTAGATAAAAATACCAAATACTACATTCGTAGATACTTTATAAATTAATATTTACATATATGAAAATTGTTGTTTTTCTTTCTCTTGTATCAAGTTTGAGTTAAAGAAGTTTTAAATTTATGACTCTATAAGCAGATTAATTAATTAACTAATTAATGACAGAGTCTTGCTCTGTTGCCCAGGCTGGTGTACAGTGGTGCAATCTCGGCTCATTGCAACCTCTACCTCACAGATTCAAGTGATTCTAATGCCTCAGCCTCCTGAGTAGCTGGGATTACAGGCATGCGCCACCACACTCAGCTAATTTTTTTATTTTTAGTAGAGACAGTTTCACCATGTTAGCCAGGTTGGTCTCAAACTCCTGACCTCAAGTGATCCACCCAGCTTGGCCTCCCAAAGTGCTGGAATTACAGGCATGAGCCACTGTGCCCGACCTATAAGCAGTAATTTTAAAATTGATATGTAGTTCATATATTATAAAACGTATCCTTTTTAAAGTGGGCAATTCAGTATTTTTTAGTATATTCACAAGGTTGTGCATTCGTCCATGTAAGTAATTTAATGCATAGTAACTTGGAAAATGTGGATTTGGGATATCTAGTTTCAATATATAAACTTTAAATTCTTAAAAGATATAGTAGACATATCTTGCCATTGAACTGACAATTTAGGTAATTTGATATCTCCTGTGAAGTTTCTGTGGCATTTAGATGGAGAACAGAATGTTAAAAACAAACAAAATACAAAACACAAAACGAAACAAAAAACTCATCTATATCAGGAAAGCTTTAGTTTATTTATGATTGTCTTCAGTATAAAATTATTTTATCCTTAAAATAGATATAACAACCTGACTTTACATATCTTTTTCTTTGAACTATTTTTTCCCATTGCCACTGAGTTTCTCAGAGAATAAAAGATGGAAGATAGGAATTGAATTTCTATCTTATTGTTAGAATATCAGATTTATAAACTTTCTTGCCTTCAGCTGTTACTGGTGATCATTGCTAAAGTTGCAACCAGTGGTTCAACTGTCTTTTGTTTGCTAATTTGAAAGTTTGTGATCATGTTTCATACCTTGCTATTGTTAGGGTTTAATTATTCACTGCTGTTTTCAGTGTTTTAAAATGTAACAATACACTCTTAACATTTTATTTTAATTTTTCCCACGTATTTTTTTTTTTTTTACAGTACTCTGTGCAAAAAACCTGGTGAAAAAGGATTTTTTCCGTAAGTAAATTAACTTTAAATCTTGTATAGTCTGTGTAGATCTTTGGTAGTAGCATTTTCAGAATTGTCTAAGAGTTACTCTATTCAGAAATATAGTCAGTGTTATTTTATGAATGTTTCGGTTCAGAGCCATTTGGCATCACATTTTTTTTTAAAGAATATGTTGTGCTTTTTACCCTTTCCTTTTATTCATCTCTCCCACGTATTTATGAGAATACGTGTGTATGTAGGTATGTAGATACAGAAGTGTAGTGTATATTGAAGGTGTGCTTACTACTAGAATTCTAGAAGAGGTTTAAGAGAATATTTTGTGAACACTTTTTTCCTTTTGAAAATTTCATAGGAAAACTTTACTCATTCAGGATTCATAGGAAGGTAAAAAAGTCATTGAGCCTGCTTGGAATTTCCAGAGTGTAGGAAAGAAATCTCTGCCACATTTGATCCTAGCTGCTCTTATGTCTCAGATTCCAAAGCAGATGTTTGGTTCCCAAATGTACAGTATTTTTACCATTCTGTGGTGATTTTTTTCCTGGCTTTACGTAGGACTAAGTTATGTGAGAGGGGATTGGGAAGTACCCAGCATGTATATTAACCATCTTTATTCTGTTGTAGCTTTAAATTATTGGTTAAAAATGATATGATTTTTAGTAAAAAAAACCTTTTTCAGCTAACAAAATTTTGTATGTAAAATATTTGAAATTAGAATAGAGATGATTCATTAAATTTTTAAATTCAAGTCACAGGCTATGTGTACTGTTTGATTTCTTGTGATATTAGATGATTTTTGGGGGTTTGATGAAAAGAAATAAGCTGTGTGTGTGTGTGTGTGTGTATTTTTCTTTTTAGAGAAAGGGTTTTGCTCTGTCACCCAGGCTATAGTGCAGTGGCACAGTCATAGCTCACTGCAGCCTCAAACTCCTGGGCTCAAAGGATCGTCCTACCTCACCCACCTGAGTGGCTAGACTGCAGGCACACTTCACCACACCCAGCTACTTTATTTATTTATTTACTGTTCTTCGTAGAGAACAGGGTCTTGCTTTGTTGCCCAGGCTGGTCTCAAACTCCTGGCTTCAAGCGATCCTCCTACTTCAGCCTCCCAAAGTGCTGGAATTACAGTTGTAAGCCACCGTGCCTGGCCAATATAATTTAAAATTATGCTTAATTCATTCCACTTGAAATATTATTTTGATTTTTTTCTAGAGCAGAACTTGAATTAAAGTTTATAAAATAACATATTCTAAAATTATGTAGTTATAAATGTTTATGGTTATCTTTCTGCTTATATGGAAAAGGAAATAAGATAATTTGGAACATAGGAAGAAAATTATAAGCAGTTTAAATTTATGTACCATGTGCCCTCTCCCCAGAAGCTTGTCACAGTAGAAGGTCCCAGTGGCCACAGAACTCCCCGTCTCTCCCTGTTGCTGCCAATTGCTGTTGTCTCTCCCAGGCTGCTGCTCATTTCCTACCTCATCTCTGTTGCTACTAAACGAGGGGTACTTTTTTTTGTCTTCATATCTTTTTTTTTTTTTTTTTTTTTTTTTGCCTTTGTTAAGGTTGATCTAAGGTAGGATTGCAAAGTGGCAAATAGAGTTGGACAAGGAGAAAAGGGAGGGAAGTTAGAGGTGCACTCTTACAGCTGCTTCTGTACCCTCCGAAACATCTGCTCTGGTTTTGAAGATAAAATCTTCAGTTTTGTCTTCTAGCTTTCCTTTTCAAATTTCCTTCCTCTGCAGTCCCAAGACACAGCTTCTTCTAATAAAATATCCAGATATTCTTATCTCAGTTTTCCTAAGAAATCTAGAGGAATAATATTTTAATGTTTTATGAACTTCTGGGAGCTGATTGTTATCCCTTAAATGATCTTTGTCCTTAAATTGTAAGTTTCATTGGTGTAAGCAGTAAAAAGTGATAAAAATTTTAAGAGTGTGAACTTGCTTTAGCGACAAGAAGATTAGGGGAAACTGTGATTATCTTTAAAACTCAAAATGGGAGACCCTTGATGGCCTGGAAAGGGAAACAGGAAAGCTAATCCTTCAGCCGTTAGAGGAGAATTAGCCAGGGATGGAAGTTACCTCCCAGGTTCACACTGGCTAAGGTCCCACGTTCATGCTGTGGTAGATTTACATGTATACTTACAGAGATTTTTGATTTTGACATGTTAACGGTTGCCCACATTAATTTCAGAGACACTAGTTCCTAAATTCTTCGGTTAAATAAAAACGAATGTATGTTTATTGATCAGTGCAGTTATTAATAGTAAAATATAGTTAAGTTTTTGCTTGTGATTCAATTTAATTGTATTGAATGAGAAAAGTAAATTTTAATATGAGGCATGACTATGGGGTGATGAAATAGATATATATTTTTCATCACAGGAAAAAATACACTGCCATGTGTTGTCTTTTGTAGAATAATTTGTATGTGAGATAATACTGTTTATTCCTTGTTGAGAAAAGTTTATTAACTCATGTTTTTGAACTGTTTTCAAGCTTACTGGCTTTAAAAAACAAGTTACTTCCCCTTTCCCCCTGAATTTTAGCAGGAAAAATTTCTAACATAAAACAACAGACAAAAAATTTTATAGTAAAAACCCACCATCTAGATTCTACCGTTAACTTTATCACATATATACCCATTTATTCATTATCTTTTTTTTTTTTTTAGACAGAGTCTCGCTGTGTTTCCAGGCTAGAGTGCAGTAGCGCCATCTTGGCTCACTGCAACTTCTGCCTCCCGAGTTCAAGCAGTTCTCTTGCTTCAGCCTCCCAAGTAGCTGGGATTACAGATACGTGCCACCACACCCAGCTAATTTTTGTATTTTTGTATTTTTAGCTAATTTTGTATTTTCATTTTTGTAGAAATGGGTTTTTATCATGTTGGCCAGGCTGGTCTCAAACTCCTGACCTTGTGATCCACCTGCCTTGGCCTCCCAAATGCTGGGAGTACAGGCATGAGCCACCACGCCCAGCCTTCATAATCTGTTTCATGTGTGTTTTTTATATGTATCTTTTTAAGAGTGTTTTCCTTAGTGTCAGATTTGTTCTTCTGCAACATTGTAAAAAAGATTTATGTATAAGGTAATATGAAGGTGTTTTTAGGGGGCCAGACTGCAGTCATTTAGAAACAATATGCATTGGCTGAATGTTTGTTTTTTTCTTTGTCCAATTGAAAATAAAGCTGTTTTCTTTAGAAGGTAACATGCTTTTGAGTTGAAAATGTTATTTTATTATTATTTGTAGCTTTTCCAGTGCATTTGTGTAGTAAGGAGGGTTTTGAGCTTTAGCTATTTTATATGTCTAAGAAACGATGGGGGAGAATTGAGTGTTTTTTTTTTTTTTTGACATGAAGTCTCGCTCTGATGCCCAGGCTGGAGTGCAGTGGCGCAGTCTCGGCTCACTGCAACTTGTCCCTCCCAGGTTCAAGCGATTCTCCTGCCTCAGCCTCTCAGGTAGCTGGGACTACAGGCGTGCCAGCACGCCCAGCTAATTTTTTGTATTTTGAGTACAGACGGGGTTTCACCGAGTTAGCCAGGAGGGTCTCAATCTCCTGACCTCAGGCCTGCCTCAGCCTCCCAAAGTGCTGGGATTACAGCATGAGTCATGGCACCTGGCCGAGAATTTTTTTAAAATGCAGAAAGTTCTCTAGCTGCTTTGTATTTACCACTAGATGTCTCACTAACTTCAGAAAACCTGATAGCTTTTGACCATATTGGAGTAACTTAGCTTTCAAGTTAATTTTTTGTAGAATAATATAATCAAGGTAAGTTGAAACCTATGTATTTTTTCATTAAGGTATTTAACTTGTGTTTTTGTTTACTGTGTTATTAACATAAAGGAAACATAAAACACTATGACTTTCCTACTTAATTAAGGATCTGGAAGCCACATTTTGTATGGAAAAAGTTGTTTTCCTTTTATTTTTTAAAATTTCAATGGGTTTCTGGGGAACAGCTGGTGTTTGATTACATGAATAAGTACTTGAGTGGTGATTTCTGAGATTTTGGTGGACCTATCACCCGAACATTGTACACTGTACCCAGTGTGTAGTCTTTTATCCCTCACCACTCCACACCCTTCCCCCCCGAGTCCCCAAAGTCCAGTGTATCATTCTTATGCCTTTGCATCCTCATAGCTTAGCTCCCACAGGTGAGTAAGAACATGACATTAGGTTTTCCATTCTTAAGTTACTTCGCTTAGCATAAGAGTCTCCAGTTTTATCCAGTTGCTGCGAATGCCATTATTCATTTCTTTTTATGGCTGAGTAGTATTCCATGGTGGATATATGTATGTGTAGATGTGTGTGTGTGTGTGTGTGTATTTATATATATCATGTTTTCTTTATCCACTCATTGATAGGTATTTGGGCTGGTTCAATATTTTTGCAGTTGCAAATTGTGCTACTATAAACATGAATGTACAAATATCTTTTTCATATAATGATTTCTTTTCCTCTGGGTAGATACCTAGAAGTGGGATTGCTGGATCAAATGGTAGATCTACTTTTAGTTCTTTAAGGAATCTCCACACTGTTTTCCCTAGTGGTTGTACTAGTTTACATTATCACCAGCAGTGTAAAAGTGTTCCGTTTTCACCACACCCATGCGAACATCCGTTATTTTTTATTTTTGATCATTCTTGCAGGAGTGAGGTGGCATCACATTGTAGTTTTGATTTGCATTTCCCTGATACTTAGTGATGTTGAGCATTTTTCCAAATGCTTGTTGGCCTATCTTGTTGGTATATCTTCTTTTGAGAGTTGTCTATTCATGTCCTTAACCCACTTTTTGATGGGGTTGCTTGTTTTTTTCTTGTTGATTTGAGTACTTTGTAGATTCTGGTTATTAGTCTTTTGTCAGATGTTTTTCTTAATCCTTATTTTTTTTATCTCCTGAGATAGGGTCTTACTCTGTCAACCAGGTTGGAGTGCAGTGGCGTGATCTTGGCTTACTGCAGCCTCAGCCTCCCAGGCTCAAGTGATCCTCCTGCCTCAGGCTCCTGAGTAGTTGAGACTACAGACATATGGCACCACGCTTGGCTCACTTTTAAATTTTTTGGCAGAAGTGGGGTCTTACTATGTTGCCCAGGCTTATCTCAAACTCCTGGGCTCAAGTGATACTTTCACCTCAGCCTCCCAAAGTGCTAGGATTACAGATGTGAGCCATTGTGCCTGGCCAATCCTTAATTCTTTTATTTTTTTTAAAAAGCAAGAAACTAGCAGAAAGACTTAATTCAACTAGTTTAAGAGTTGAATAGTTGTTATTCAACTAGTTTAATGATACCCAAAGCGAAAGTTTAGAAATGTGATTTTTTTGATTTTGCTTATAAACATACATTTGTATGTTTATTTAAATAGTAGAGTGAAAATAACAAGATAGAGTGAATTCTTTCCCAGGAGGAAATACTTCATGTATTGAGGATGGAGATAAAAATATTTTCCCATTGAATTTATAAATAGGTATTATTGAAATACTGTGCATAGCACTCAGCTTCAAGAATAATAGAGTCAAATAGATTTAATACCCTAACTTACCAAGTTTCTTTGAAACTTAATCCTTAAGTTTTGGTCTCCTTTTATTATTTGAAGGTGATCAGTCCCAGAATCATAGAATTGGGGAACTGATAGGTGATTTGTCTGTCCTTGAAACTTGGCAAATTAGTATCTTAACTTGAAAAAAAATTAGCATTGATACCAACGTGCAAAATTTCTCCAGTCACCACCACTTACAGTATTTTCAGCTGTCCACAGGAAATCTACTCTGTTCCAAAATGTCTAACATGTGAAGTATAATTTTTGTCTCTCTTTTTTAGTTCCACCTTTTAAATTTTTGTCAGAGAATCATTTTCATTATTGCTTTGGGCCGAAAACTGTATTGTCGTCTTTGATAAAAGTTTCTTATTAATTTATATTAAATCTTTCAGAATAGCTCTCTGAATTGTCGTTTTCTTTCCCTTTCCATGTGACTTCCCTCGTTCAGAGTCTTTTCATCCTACTGTTGGATTATTACAACAGCTTCTTATGTGGTCTGCCTCTTAGTCTTTCTCCTAGTGGGCCCTGAATACTACTGATAGAAAAATATGACTGTAGTTACGGCCACACTCAAGAACCTGAAATGGCTCCCTGTTATCTACCTCAATTGGTCCAAGCCCTGTTGTCTGACTGTTAAGGCTCTCTTACTGAATCAGTCATATTTCCAACAATATTTACTTTTACACCTTAGCACAATCTCTTTGGTTAGACTCTTCAAAGTCTTTTAAATACTGTATTGTCATACCCTTCTTGGCACTCTTCCTATTGCTAGGAAAGTCCTCTTTCTGTATGTCCTTTAAGGCAGCAGTACCCAACCTTTTTGGTACAGGGATTCATTTCATGCAAGACAATTTTTCCAAGGATGTGGGAAGCCGAGGATGTGTTGGGATGAAACTGTTCCATGTCAGATCATCAGGCATTAGATTCTTGAAAGGAGTACACAACCTAGATCTCTTGCATGGATAGGGTTTGAGCTCCTATGAGCCTTTGATACCACTGCTGATCTTACAGAAGGTGGAGTTCAGGCTGTAAGGCTGCTCTTCTCCCTCTCCTGCTGCTCACCTCCTGCTGTGTGACCCGGTTGTTACAGGCCAAGAATCTGTACCAGCCCATGGCCCAGTGGTTAGAGACCCCTGCTTTAAAGCCTAGATGAGTCCTGCCCCACTCAAAGCCCTTTCTTTACTGTTCAAACTGTTCTCCTGTTTTTCTTTTATTTTCTTTTTTTTTTTTTTTTTTTTGTGTTGGAGTTTTACTCTTTTTGCCCAGGCTGGAGTGCAATGGCTCAGTCTCAGCTCACTGCAACCTCTGCCTCCCAGGTTCAAGCAATTCTCCTGCCTCAGCCTCCCAAGTAGCTGAGATTACAGGCATGCACCACCAAACCCGGCTTGTTTTACATTTTTAGTAGAGATGGGGTTTCTCCATGTTGGTCAGGCTGGTCTTGTACTCCCGACCTCAGGTGATCCGCCTGCCTCAGCCTCCCAAATTGCTGGGATTATAGGCGTGAGGCACCATGCCTGGCTGCTTTCCTGTTTTTCTGAGCTCTTACTTGTACTCACTGTTGAACCACATAGTAAATGAGAGGTAAATACAGTATAGTGGTTAAAAGCATGAAAGTCAAGAGCCAGACATGAGTTTAGAATCTACACTTTAGTGACCTTGGGCTAGTTAATTGACCCCCTTGTGCCTTAGTTTCCTCATCAGTAAAATAGGGATAATAACAATATCTACCTCATAGGGTTATTGGGATTAAGGATGAATGTAAAGTATTTAGAATAGTACCTAACATAGTGATATAAATGTTTGCATTATAATCAGTATCACTAAGCACTTGTTTATTCTGAGGTATTTTTGTTTTTGTTTTTTTTTCATGTGTAGTATTTTTATTTTTCCAATTAGATAGTAAGCCCTTTTAAGGCAGAATGTTATATCTTTTATTTCAGTCTCATTTTTCCTGGTAGTTATTCAGCAAAACTCATTCGCTAATTTGATTTCTCTGTAGCCTGTGTTTCTGTATAGAAACCTTTAATAAGCTCTTTGTTTAAATGTGCTACTGAGGGAGACATTTGGAAAGAAAAAGCCATGAATGGTTATAAGAATTCACCTTTCTGGGGTCAGAGGGCTGGTAACAGCCTATAAAAACTTCCACATTATGAGGTAACCTCTAGACTTTGGTAGTTTAAACTGGGAATATTTTGAGACAGAAAAGAGAAAAAATATAGTTTTGGTATTTAATATAGAAGTAACTTTAGTCTTTTTTTTTAAAAAAATGGATAATTTATAGCTAAATGTTAAACTTTTTTAAAAGAATGGAATCATCTTTTGTAGCAAATGGAATGTTTGTATAATTAATCTTCTATCTTACATGTCAAATTATTAATTAAGAAAAATATTTTTTCACAGGACTTCCTGATCCATTTGCTAAGGTGGTGGTTGATGGATCTGGGCAATGTCATTCTACAGATACTGTGAAGAATACACTCGATCCAAAGTGGAATCAGCATTATGACCTGTAGGTTTAAACGATTAGTTTGAAATGAAACAAATAATTAACATTACTTGATATAGTCTTTGAAAAGAATAATGGAAAATGATCTGGGTTTCATCTGTGGTATGATTTGATCTTCACAAAAGGGATAAAGAAAAGCCCAGTGGGAATGTACTTTGGCTTATGGACAGGTTTTGAAAGATGAGATATCCCTAAAATTCTGTGAAGAACATAATGAAACTGGCTCACAGTAGAGCAGTCCCCCCACCACTTTTTCCAATTAAGTAAAGGTATTGATTTACCACTTTAGACCAATTATAACACCAGAAGTCAGAATTTGAGTTGCACTGAATAGGCATTCTTTTTACCTTTAGGTAGATGGTTTCTTTCTTTTAAATTTTATTTTAATCATAGGAGTATATGCATCTTTTTAAAAAGGCAAATGATATTACAAAGTATAAAGCTTTTACTGGAAAACAGCAAGTTCCCTCCTCCATTCTCATTCTTGGTTGCTATCCTCAAGGTAACTGCTTTAATGACTTTGGCCGTTTATTCTGGTGTTTTCATCTGTTTCTAGATATGCTCCTTATTTTATAGCATCACAATTTTCTTTTTTTGGTTTTAGGTAATTTTTTTTTTTTTTTTTTTTTTTTGCAGAGTCTTGCTCTGTCATCTAGGCTGGAGTGCAGTGGCACCATCTCGGCTCACTGTAATCTCTGCCTCCTGGGTTCAAGCAGTTCTCCTGACTCAGCCTCCTGAGTAGCTGGGACTACAGGTACCCCTCACCACGCCCAGCTAATTTTTGTATTTTTAGTAGAGATGGGGTTTCACCATGTTGGCCAGGCTGGTCTAAAACTCCTGATCTCAAGTGATCCACCTGCCTTGGCTTCCCAAAATTCTGGGATTACAGACATGAGCCACCATGCCCAGCCTAGTCTTAGGTATTTTTGAGTTTCCTACCTAGAAGATGATTCAGCTTTATTTTTTTATTATTAAAAATTCTTAAAAAAAAATGAAAATTCTTTTAAAATTAGAGACACTGACTCTGTTGCTCAGGCTGGAGTGCAGTGGCATAATCATAGCTCACTGCAGCCTCAAACTCCTGGACTCAACTGATCCTCCCACCTCACCCTCCTGAATAGGTGGAACTACAGGTGCATACCACCATGCCCAGCTATATATATTTTTTTTTTGGTAATTTTTTGTAGAGCTGGGATCTTGCTATGTTGCCCTGTCTGATCTTGAATTCCTGGGCTCAAGCAATTCTCCCTCCTCCGCCTTTCAAAGTAATTGGGTTACAGGTGTGGGCTGCGATGTCTGGCCTAATGGTTCAGCTCTTAAAACTGGTATTTGTCATCCCCATTCCCGTGACACTCACAAGCCCCTTGTTTTCTTTAGTCTTCAGTATAATTATATGAAAAACTATTGTTAAATGTTTACATTATTATGTAAATATCCATAGTTGTGTCACATGGGTACAAGAATTACATTTTCTTTCTTGACTGCTTTTGTTTTTTCTGAAGTTAGTAGCTACTTTTCCCGTTTATTTAGTTTTCTATTTATCTCACAGAAATGAGAAATTATATGTCATAATCCTCAAACTCCTACAGAACTAAAGGTCTTTTCTATATATATTCAGTTCTGTCAGTATTCCATTGACTTTGTTTCTTTTTGGAGACGCCCCTCCTGGGAGTCTCTGTTCTCTTTCTTCAGTCTGGTGTGATGGTTCTCTAAGACCTGCTGTGCAGTTGTCCTGAGACTTGCCTTTATTGCTATGTTGGCAGTTTCCTTTGTCTCTTCTAGGTTTAGTGACTTCCTATTTTTTGTTTTTTGTTTACGCCCCTGTTTTGGTGTACTCTATCTTCCATTGTCATTTTGAGAAATAACACAAAGATGGGAAGAAAGTTGAGAGCTTATCAGAAAATATATTTTGACTTCTTATCTGTTGATATGGTTTGAGTGTAGGCTTCTAGGTGAAATATTACTTTACCTCAAAATGTTGAATATATTGCTTCATTATCTTCTAGGTTTAGAATAGTACTATTGAGTAGAAATATAATGTAAGCCACAAATAGGAGCTTATCTGTAATTGTAAACTTCCTAGTATCTGCATTAAGATAAGTAAGAAGAAACAGATGACATTAAGTATAATAAACTGGGCATGGTAGCTTACACCTGTAATCCAGCTACTCAGGAGGCTGAGGTGGGGGGATAGCTTGAGGCCAGGAGTTTGAGACCACACTGGGCAACATAGCGAGACCCTGTTTTTTAAAATTAAGCATAATAATGTATTTTATTTAATTCAGTATATCAAAAATACTTTCAACATGTCAGTATAAAAAGATTGAGCTACTTACATATGTGGTATATATACATATTTACTATGTCTTTGAAAAATCAGTGGTTTTCTCATTTTATGTCACGAAAAAAAAAATCAGTGCTTTATTCTGCAGCTTGCCTCAATTTGGACTAGCCACATTTGAAGTACTCAAGGGTCACTTGTGGTTGGTGGGTACCATTTTGGACAGTGTAGGTTTAGAGTGTTGCTGATGGCATCCTGATTTTGATCTTTCATGACTGTTGTTTTCCACTGGAAGTTTCTTTATCCCTCTGTCACTTGTTATTTTCCTTTAAAAAAATTGTAGCCACCCTAGTGGGTATGAAGTTGTACCTCGTCATGGTTTTGAGGTGCATTTCCCTCATGACTAATGATGTTGAACATCTTGGCATGTGCTTACTAGGTTTTGTCTTACAGTTAATATTAATTGGCTACCCGAGGCTTCTCTCTTGCTTGTTTCCGAGGTCATTTTGCAAAATCCTTGCCTAAGTGTGCAAACAGGAGTCTAATAATTAAATTTTAGCCCCAAATCCTGAGTACATATATTATATTTTGGTCTATATTGTAACATTATATTCATCTATAGAGGTGTCCCTCTCCCCCTCTCAACAAAATGTCCTGAAACTTGTTTATAAATCATATATTTGTTAGTGGAGTCTGAGTTTTAATAGAAGCTAATAGAGCCCTGTATTTGACTTTCAATTATAAAAGGATTTACTTTTTCTTTTATGTTGCCATGTATGTTATATTACATGAGGTTTCATTAAAGTGAAAGCATGTACTTCTCTATGTATAAGAAAAGATAACTTTTCTGATTAATTTCTGGCACAGGAATATTTGGACAGAATGTTTGTGACATATACACTTAAGTAATACAATATATTTCATAATTTTTAGTAATTCAGAGTTAGGCTGTTTCCAGAAGGTCCATAATTAGCAATTTCTTATTATGGTTTAATGAGCTTCCCAACCTTTTCATATCATAGTACACATAAAAAATATGGCACAATGGACTAAATAGATGAAGTTGCTTAAGCCAGTGGTGCGTTGTCCTGAGGACTGAGGTAATCAATATATGTATTTCAGCATACCTATAAACCAGGCTTACTAGTTGGACAACTGGTTTAATGTGACTTTTAAAAAAATGTTTGGTTTGGGTAATTCAGCTACTTAATAGTTGATTCTGGCTTTAGAATTACATGCCAGTACATACATGCCAAGATAGATCTGGTAGGTGTATTTGAAAATTAGTACATACATACTGAACAATATTTTAATTCAAATCTTTTCATTTGCTAGCAGTAGAGACCAAATTCAAATTGGCTTAATTTTTTAAAAGAGAACGTACTGATTTGTATAATTAAAAGCCCAGGGGTGGGCATTTTTTAGGCACAGCTGGATCCTGGGGCTCAAGTGTACCTTCCATGTGCCTTGTTTAAAGCTTTAGTCCTTACTTAAGTGGTTTAGGCTTTTCTCTGTACTAGGTGAATTTTTCTGATATTGCTAATTTATTGTATGAATATTTTAAGATCAAGGTTGCTGGACCAAAAATTTGACCTCTTACTGTCATTGAAATAGAGCTAGGATTCTACTGACGTACTTACATTATTTTATTATCTTTTTGCATGGGTTGATGCCATGTTAACAATTGGCTGTGGTAGAGCGTTTACATACTTGCAGGTGTATGCACAGACAAGTACAGTAACGCTTTTCCCTGCTCTGCTTGTCTGCAGGCAGTGAAGTGAAATCTGCAAGAGTCCTGCTCGCTCAAGGCCTGCATGCAGGAAAGAAGCAGGGGAAAAGCGTTACAAACAGCTTTTGTTCTACAGCATTTAAAAATATAACAGGTAGGTCAGATTTTTGGTCTGTCAGCCTTGACACTATCCCTTGAAAAGTAGGTCATGTCATTGAAATGTATTTAAAATGTGACTGTGATAAAAGTTTTTAAGATCTTCCATCATGGAAAGGTCAGAGATTTAAAAAAAAAAAGTTTTTAAGATTCTTTTTCTTGGAAAGAAGTTATTTAATAAACTCCCTTAGTGTTATTAGACACTAGCTACTAAAATAGCCTTTTTATTAACTAGAATTATAGCCCAGCTTGAGAATGGCAAATGTGATAAAAATATAGTAAATATTTTTTTTAGATTTTACAAAATTAAGATTCAATCCTGTGGATTAACTCAAGACATATTTTGCATAATCTAGCCAGACTCTGAAGTATATTTGTAACTTTAGAGTATCAAAAGAACAAAAGAAAGATTTTACACCAACTGCCTATAACTACCAACTTACTCATGCAGCCGTTTTATTTTTTAGGTATATTGGAAAGTCTGATTCAGTTACGATCAGTGTATGGAATCACAAGAAGATCCACAAGAAGCAAGGTGCTGGATTTCTTGGTTGTGTTCGTCTTCTTTCCAATGCCATCAACCGCCTCAAAGACACTGGTTGTGAGTAGATACTATTGCTTTTCAAATTAAAAAATGTATATATATGTGTGTGCTTGTGTGTGTGCATATACATATATACATGCACTATATATATTCTCAAATATATATAAATTTATAATATCTATAAATGCATATATTATGCATATTTTATATATATATATATATATATATATATATATATATACACACACACATATTTGATATGTTGGTAGGACTTCAAACACAACTACTTGTGTGTGTCTGAAACACTGGTAAAAGCTCCTGGTCTAAATTTATTTTGTAGACTTAAAAAAAATGAAATGTTTTAAATATGTGAAACTTACAGCTAAATCAAAGCTTGATGCTTCATTTCCAGTTAATTTAAAAGTACTAAGAAATGATTGATATCCAGAACGGCAAAAAGAAAGGTGTCAGGATGTATATGCCTTTTAAAATTTCTTAGTACCCTTTTCTGGTTTTGGTGGATTTGTGGATGAAATGTTTTTATTTAGGTGATTGGAGTGTTTGAGGTGGCAGTTAAAAGGCAATTACGAAGGGGTAAGAATGGTGTAATATATAAAACTGCTGTGACAAAATTAAAAGTTAAAGAAAGATTAGACATTATTTTGAGTGTATGACAGCTATATTAACAACTGAACTGTAGCTCAGTTTATCACCAACTTGGGCATTTAGAATATTAGACCAAAATCAAGAAATTAGAAGTGGTTTTCATAATGGATTTATAAGTTGACATAGCATAACCAGGTGACAGTCTTTTGGATGGGTCTTTCCATTGGAACATAAATGGGAATTCCTTTTTCAACAGGTTTTTTTTGTGTGTGTTTGTTTCTGTAAAATTCTTTTTTATATAATATACAAAATACTGTTAGTCATTGTCATGGGATTTTAGCCCAGATGCACACTTGCATAAGATCTAAGGAAATTAATAAACAAAAAACAGAGTAAATTTAGCATTGAATGTTAACTATATTAAGAGATTGTCTCTCTTAATGAAGTATGATAGTACAGCATAGGTATAATATTGACCTTGTAAAAAAGAAAAAGGCAGAAAATTGAGCTAGAAGTTCTTAGTCCAAGGTATTTAAAAGCATCTGAGAAATTCTTGTGTTTCTGGGCTGACAGGATAACCAACAGGAGAGAAAAGACATTGGGATTGGAAAAACGAATTGCATATAAAAGAACTGTTTTATTACTCAGCAAACTGAAAACTTACAGATCAAATGTGTGACATTATCCCTAGTTCAATTTACCCAACATTTATTGAACACTTAATATGCTACTGTTGTAAACCCTGGCTGTATAAAGGAGAAAAGGGCATGAATCCTGTTCTCTGAGAAGCAAGGGCAAAGGCCTGCTGGCAAAGGGAGCATGCCACATGCTCTCAATAGGAGGACTGAATAGGAGAGGAGTTGCTCTGCAGAATCCACTGTATAGCCATCCATTTATTTTGCAAAGAGAAAAATGTCTGTATATTTGGTTGGATAACTAGGGACTGTAGTTTAGGGGCATGGATTTTTCTGTTTCTTGTGAATGTTTCATTGTATTAATTTGACCTTTTTGATGTGCAGTAATATTGAATTTATCAAATATTTATTGAGCACCTACCTATGCAATGTTCTACCAGATTGGAGTGTAAAATACAAAGACTAAGATATGGTCTCCTCCTTTTATCAATTCACAAATAAGTAGACAGATGGCATACAGTTGTAAAAGCATTCAGCTATATGTGCTGTATTCAAAGTAAAACCAGGTGACATTGTTCCTTACTATAACTTTCAGGGTCAGACCAGTGTTATATCTCTTTTACAGATGAGGCTTCTGAGAGAATAAATGAGTTGCTCCTAAATGAATTAGGGGCAGAACTGATGCAAACCCAGACTTTACAGTTTATTCTTGGCTTCTTTTTAATATATTTTGTGTGCATGTCATTTGAAATGGTTAGTTAAAAAATAATAATGACAACTAACATTTGTTGACCAGTTATGTGCCAGGCACTATGCTGAGAATTTTGCATAATTGTCTGATTGAATCCTTAAAAACTGTGAGGATTCACATATTGTTATATGTAAGAAAACCAAGGCTCAGGGATAAATTCCTTAACACCAACTACTATTAAGACTCAGAAAAAGTGGTCTAAAAGTTTTGGAGAGAAAGTGACTGCATGTTGGCAATGTAATACACCAGTGTTTCATAGTTTTTGAAATTTGAATTCTTTACAGAATTTAAATGATAGGTTTGATTTCTAATGGAGTGTGGAAATTTATTGTCACTCTGTAGATGTTATTATCTCTGATACCAGCTAATTTTTTAATTGCTTTCTTTGTTGATTTCAAATAGATCAGAGGTTGGATTTATGTAAACTTGGGCCAAATGACAATGATACAGTTAGAGGACAGATAGTAGGTAAGTGTGGAATTTAAAGTTACATGAATTTTGGTTTCATTCAAACTGACCTAAGGTCTAACTACCTTTTAAATAAAAGTATAATAACTGTAGTTTCATTGTGTTGGCCTGAATTAAATGAATCAGGTAAAATGTTACAGTGAATCCAGGATCCAGGTTAGCTTAATTTTTAAAACTTCAATGTAAAAAAAAAAGTGTTGTGAAGATCCTTTAGGAAATAATTCTTTCAAAGTATCCTAATAAAGTAGAGCACTGAGTTCAAACTTTATAGACATTATTAAAGTTTACTGAAAATAATTCTAAAACTAGTATTAGTAAGAAGAGAACATTCTGTTGAACACGTTTTAATGTTTTAATGCTTTACAGCTTTAAAATCTATGCTAATTGAAAAAAAACAGAATGAGCAATGGTGGTGTAACACTTGAAAAAGTGAGAAATTGTTACCTTACTCATGAGGTACTTCATAGCCTTACATGGTATTTAGGGTATCTTGAATTGACCTGGAGGGAAGAGCTTGACGTAAAATTTGCTGAGACCTTTCTTAAGAATTGATAGAGATTTGATCAAGATGTATAGTATGGAAGGACACTGTTCATCTTAGAGGCTTTTTAAATTAAAGAAGAAAAATGTGGCCAGGTGCAGTGGCTCACGCCTGTAATCCCAGCACTTCAGGAGGCCGAGGTTGGTGGATCACCTGAGGTCAGGAGTTCAAGACCAGCCTGGCCAACATGATGAAACCCCTGTCTCTACAAAAAAATACACTCTAATAAAAATATACCAGGCATGGTGGCGGGTACCTGTAATCCCAGCTATTCAGGAAGCTGAGGCAGGAGAATCGCTTGAGCCCAGGAGGGAGATGTTGCTCTCCAAAGGGGCGACAAGAGCAAGATTCTATCTCAAAAAAAAAAAAAAAAAGAAGAAGAAGAAAAATGCAATAGGAATGACATACTTCATGATAGAGCAGAACTTAGAATAATATTATTTTGTTATGAACCCATCAGAAAGGTTTAGTTACTGAAGGTACTTGAAGGACTTCATTTTACGAGGCAGTGAATTGGGTTCATAGAGAACTACCAGAATAGCCACATAGCAGAGCTATTGTGGTTATTGCTATGAAGTCTCTACACCAGCACTCCCCAACCTTTTTGGCACCAGGGACTGGTTTCATGGAAGACAGTTTTTCCATGGGCTGGACTAGGGGTGGGGGTGAAATGCGTTACATTTATTATGTACTTTATTATTATTACATTGTAATATATAATGAACTAATTACACAACTCACCATAATGTAGAATCATTTGGAACCCTGAGCTTGTTTTCCTGCAGCTAGATGGTCCCATCTGTGGGTGATGGGAGACAGTGACAGATCATCAGGTATTAGATTCTCATAAGGAGTGGGCAACCTAGATCCCTGTGTGTGCAGTTCACAATAGGGTTTGCCCTCCTATGAGAATCTAATGTCACCACTGATCAGAGAGGCAGGCTAGACTCAAACATTATGATTCTTTAGTTCTGTCATTCAAAAACAGAATGAGTTCCAGTTCTTTCAGAATTAGCCCTCTAACAAATAATCGTAATTAGATATATATACTTTTTGGAAAATGGAGAAAAGGACACTAGAAGACTAACTTTAAAAACTGTATTTGCCTCTATTATTTTTTATATACATAAATATGTATATAAAATGTATATATTTATGTCTTCAATTCCAGTGAACACTACATTTTTACTTTGCTTTCTTTCACTTACCACAATCATTTTTAGTATTTATAATCTTTGTAATTAATGATTTTTAAAGCATGAAGTATATAGATATATCACAACTTAATAATTAAACTTTATTTTTTTGCTATTATAACATTGAAACTTGCAAACATTTTGGTGCAGTTTGCTTTATTCTCTTTTAGAATCGTTACCATAAGAAAAAAAATCTCCCAAATTGAGATAATTTATTCAAGGAGTACGAACTTTTTTCCTTGTTTAAAACTGTTATGTCCCAGCTACAGGGGGAGGCTGAGGTGGGAGGAGCGTTTAAGTATGGGAAGGATAATCTGTCATCCTTGTTATCACTTGGATGTATACCTTTTCTATGTTTTTTTTTTTAAATGAGACTATACTGATTTTTAAAAATTGGTTTAAATTTATTGTAAACATCTTTTTTTATTGGCCCATAAATACATTTCTATAGCATCATTACTTTTTTTTTTTTTTTGCATTAAGGCTTGCAAAATCTATAGCATTTTTAATGTTGTATGATGGTCCATGGTGGGTAGTGACTCTGCTATGCACCATTACTGTGGTAAAAAAGGAATTAGGCTTCTTCTGTGAACATGGTAAAGTGTAGAAAACTTTAGAATTCTAATATTACTCTAAAGGGAAAAATCTATGGGAAAAGAAATGATAAATTTTAGTAGAAACCAAAGAGGTAATGCTGAAGTATTAAAATAAGCTAAACCAGATGTCTTTTAAAGATAGAAATTTTTTATTATAATAATTCTTTCTAGTTCTATGAATCTTAGTAATATTTCTGTCATTTAATAGTAAGTCTTCAGTCCAGAGACCGAATAGGCACAGGAGGACAAGTTGTGGACTGCAGTCGTTTATTTGATAATGATTTACCAGACGGGTAAGCTAACATCACTGAATTCATTAGAGAAATACATAGATAATATCCTTAAAAGAATAGAAATAAGTTCGTGTTTATTGTATATTTAACTTGAATGTAGATTTTCCTTCTAATGGTAAAATTAGTGGAGGATCTTGTCACAAATTAGATGTGTTAAATTTGGTTAGTAAGAGTTTTGACTAGGAGACACATGAAATTTCTTGACAAATACAACTCTCTTGTAAATATTATCTATTTTTAAAAAGTTTTTGCTTGATTAAATTCAAAACAGGGCATGCAAGTGCTAAATTAGAAACATTGCTGTATTTAAGAGGGATGGGATGCAAAATTTGTGTAATAGTAATTAAAATAACATAGTAACATTTAATTGAGCAGATACTATTATAAGCACTTTATGTACATTATGTCATTTAATTCTCACAGCATCTTAGAAGGTAGCATATAGCCATCCTTTTGAAATCAGACCACTTGAATTCTAATCCTTATTCTTCTGTGTACTGGTTTTATGACCTTAATTTATTTAACTTCCGTGGGCTTTGGTTTATATTTATTTACAAAAGAGTATGAGTGATAATAGTACATACTCCATAAACTGTTGAGAGGATTAAATGAAATAATTCAGGTAAAGCACTTTAGCACAGTGTCTTGCATAAAATAAGTGCTTAATAAATAATTTAGCTACTGTTATTTCTATTGCTACTACTCTTGTTACCCTCAAACACGCTAAGAGTTAGAGAAGTTAAGCAATTTGCCTAAGGCCACACAGTAAGTGGCAGAGTCAAAACACACAAACCTGTCTTGATTCGAAAGTCATGATTTTTTATCATTGCTCTTCTTGATACTGGTTCTGACTCTTTTCTGATTTTATTTTTAACATTTAAAGTATTTTTAATTAACTTTAGTGAGTTATAACTTGCATGTAATAAATTGTATCCATTTAAGTGTATAAATGGTTAAATTTTAACTCCAATTATTTTTTATACAAAATTTTATACCCAGGTTACAGTATTTACTCATTTTGTTTAAACTGTTAAAAATTACTATAATTAACTATTTATAGATCACTTTAGCTTCCAGATATGTCTGTTAGCCCTTTTATGGATGTGAGGTAAATTATGGTATTTTTGAAGAGGAAATTTAGGGTGAAATAACTAAGCAATATTGAGAGAGTACCAGCAGTAAAAAGGCTTATTGTTCTAAACTTGCCCTCCATTATTGTACTGTAATTGTAATCACAGGGAGGAAAAATCCTAGCATCTCTTTCTTTTCTTTTCTTTTTTTTTCCCGAGATGCAGTCTTGAACTGCTGCGCGGGCTGGAGTGCAGTGCAGTGGCGTGATCTTAGCTCACTGCAACCTTTGCCTTCTGGGTTCAAGTAATTCTCCCGCCTCAGCCTCTCGAGTAGCTGAGATTACAGGCACCCACCACCACTCCCAGCTAATTTTTTTGTATTTTTTTTTTTTTTAGTAGAGACGGGGTTTTACCATGTTGGTCAGGCTGGGCTCTAACTCCTGACTTCGTGATTCGACCACCTCAGCCTCCCAAAATTCTGGGATTACAGCCATGGGCCACCACACCCGGACCACTTTCTGTTTTTAGAGCCTTTCAACCCCTGTCAATACCTTTGTAGAAATATTAACATTATCACATTTCTATAGTCATTTGCCTTGTTTTCGTTAAATGAATTACGATAAAGAGTTGATAGAAAGTAGTGGTCTTGATTTTTTTTTTTTTTTTTTTTTTTTTGAGACGGAGTTTTTCTCTTGTCACCCAGGCTGGAGTGCAGTGGTGCAATCTCAGCTCAATGCAACCTCCTTTTCCTGGATTCAAGCGATTCTCCTGCTTCAGCCTCCCGAGTAGCTGGGTTTACAGGCACACACCACCACACCAGTTAGTTTTTGTATTTTTAATAGAGATGGAGTTCCACCATGTTGGCCAGGCTGGTCTTGAACTCCTGACCTCAGGTGATCCGCCTGCTTTGGCCTCCCAAAATGCTGGGATTACAGGTGTGAGACACTGCGCCCAGCCAATGGTCTTGATTTTTAAAAAATTAGTTTGAGCAGGTAAATGCTTTTAAAGTTTTTATATGTTTTTAATTAGTGAAATTTAATTTTTAAAAATGATATATGTAATTTATATTTTTAGACTACCTGGGTCCCAAGCCTTACTATTCTGTTTACCAGTTTTATGATCTTAATTAATTTTATGGCTAATATTGAAAATTATCAGAGTTTGGCTGATGGAAAATATTTGTTACACCTTATCATAAATACTTTAGAAGCTTCAGAATCCCGTAACATATTTTATGCAGTTCTAAAATAAGTTGAAAAAATTCTGTATTCTGTGAATTGTTATTTCAGGTTGACATTCCTGATTTGTAACAGCAGATGTCTTACTGGCTTGCTTGTTGCACTGAAAACATTCTATGTCCAAGTTTCCTGTTAATGCCTTATCACTCAATATTTTTATTTAAGCTGGGAAGAAAGACGAACCGCCTCTGGAAGAATCCAGTATCTAAACCATATAACAAGAACTACACAATGGGAGCGCCCAACACGGTAAGAACATAAAAATATTTCCCATGGTCTGTGCTAGCCACCCTCCCAAAGTCTTTTTCTACTTATCTGTCAGCTTTACTAGATTTTTTTTCTTGGTTTATGCTGTTGGGGATCAGTAGATCTTATAACAAATGCCATTATTATTTTTTTAAAGGTTATCTTCACCACTTTGTTTGACAGGTCATGCTGTCATTGTAGCTTCAGGGCCTGCAGTGGTACCCAATAAAAATTTATTAATGAGGCCAGGTGTGGTGGGCACCTGGAAGCCCAGCTACACAGGAAGCTGAGGCAGGAGAATTGCTTGAACCCAGGAGGCAGAGGTTGCAGTTAGATCAAGCAGTGTTTTGTAAGCCAGTACTCACATCCACAGATATGTGTGGATTTTATATCAAATGTAATTAAAATAAAGTCATTTAAATACATAGTTGATGACATGCTTATCATTTGGGTTTCTTTGGTACTTAAGAAACTTCAGATTTGCTTTCACTCAGAGTTCTTGAAGTCATTATACTTGTATTAGTCATTCTGTTTTCAGATATGATAAGTGATTGTTACTGTAGTATATACAGTGTCTAGGGAACTCTACTTTTGATATCTAAATTGATAATGTCTTTTTCTTGTTAATTTTCAATAGACCGGCATCGGAGTATTCTAGCCCTGGCAGACCTCTTAGCTGCTTTGTTGATGAGAACACTCCAATTAGTGGAACAAATGGTGCAACATGTGGACAGTCTTCAGATCCCAGACTGGCTGAGAGAAGAGTCAGGTCACAACGACATAGAAATTACATGAGCAGGACACATTTACATACTCCTCCAGACCTACCAGAAGGCTATGGTATGACAACTAGCAAAAGAAAAATATAATGTGGTTTACTGAATTCAGCTTAATGAGGAAGTCAGAAAATCAGTTTTGAAAAACGTTATTAATCTGGGCTTAGGGATTTTGCATGAATATAAATATAAAACCTCCCAAGTTTGAAAGTCTTTGAAGTGGTAGAGGACTGTCTAACCAACAGTTTGACATTGCGCTAGTCATTTAACCTCAGCTTGTGCTCTTTTGTGATAAAGTGAGATGACTAACTTATAACAAAGATAGTATGAGGAGCATACGAAATGAAGTGAGACTATTTTGTAAATAGGCACCGTATAGAAGGTAAGGTGGGGCAGGTGCAGTGGCTCACACCTGCAATGTCAGCACTTTGGGAGGCCAAGGTGGGCAGATCATGAAGTCAGGAGTTCGAGACCAGCCTGACCAACATGGTGAAAACCCCATCTCCACTAAAAATACAAAAATTAGCCAGGCATGGTGGCACATGCCTGTAATCCCAGCTACTCGGGAGGCTGAGGCAGGAGAATCTTTTGAACCAAGGAGTCAGAGGTTGCAGGGAGCTGAGATTGTGCCACTGCACTCCAGCCTGGCAACAGAGGAAGACTCCATCTCAAAAAAAAAATCGTGGTAAAATATACATAATAC
>CAUYLG010016663.1:0-59025 GCA_963573385.1 Cacajao melanocephalus | reverse complement strand
ATATCAGGCCGGGCGCAGTGGCTCACGCCTATAATCCCAGCACTTTGGGAGGCCGAGGCGGGTGGATCACGAGGTCAAGAGATCGAGACCATCCTGGTCAACGTGGTGAAACCCCGTCTCTACTAAAAATACAAAAATTAGCTGGGCGTGGTGGTGCGCGCCTGTAGTCCCAGCTACTCGGGAGGCTGAGGCAGGAGAATTGCTTGAACCCAGGAGGCGGAAGTTGTGGTGAGCCGAGATCGAGCCATTGCACTCCAGCCTGGGTAACAAGAGCGAAACTGCGTCTCAAAAAAAAAAAAAAAAAGAATAAAATATCTAGAAATAAGCAGGGAGGTAAAAGATTTCTACAACAAGAATTACAAAACACTTCTTAAAGAAGTCACAGATAACACAAACAAATGGAAAACTATTTTATGCTCATGGACAGAAAAAAATCTATCATTAAAATGGCCATACAACCCAAAGAAATTTACAGATTTAATGCTCTTCCTATCAAGAGCCCAGAAATAATACCATACACCTACAACCATTAGATCTTTGACAAAGCTGACAAGATAAATGTAAAAATAATTCCCTATTTAATAAATGGTGCTGGAATAACTAGCTAGCATTATGTAGAAGATTGAAACTGGGCACCTTCCTTACACCATATATAAAAATCAATTCAAGATGAATTAAAGACTTAAATGTAAAACTTAAAGTTACAAAAAAAAAAACATGAAAGATAACCTAGGAAATGCCATTTAGACATAGAAACTGGCAAAGATTTCATGATGAAGATACCAAAAGCAACTGCAAAACCAAAACCTGACAAATGGAACTAATTAAACTGAAGAGTTTTTTCACATTAAAAAAAAATTATCAACAAGGTAAACACACAACCTACAGAATAAAAGAAAATATTTGCAGAACATGCTACTAAAAAAGGTCTAATATCTAGAATACGTAAGGAATATAAACAAATTTACAAGAAAAAAACCTTATTAAAAAGTAGGCAGAAAACATGAACAGATGATTTTCAAAAGACATACATGTGGCTAATGACCACATGAAAGAAATATCCACCACTAATCATTAGAGAAATGCTAAGAAAAACCACAATGACATACCATCTCAGACCAGTCAGAATGACTATTATTAAAAAGTCAAAAAATGATAGATGCTGGCAAGGTTGCGCAGAAAAGAGGATGCTTATACACTGCTGGTGAGAATGTAAATCAGTTCAACCATTGTGAAAAACAGTGTGGTGATTTCTCACAGAACTAAAATCAGAATTATCATTGACCCAGCAACCTCATAAATGGATAGATACCTAAAGAAATATAAGTTATTCTGTCATAAAGACACATGCACACACATGTTTACTGCAGTACTATTCACAATGGCAAAGACACAGAATCAACCTAAATACTTATCAATGGTAGACTGGATAAATAAAATATTGCTCAGTTGTCACAGTGGCTCACACCTGTAATCCCAGCACCTTGGGAGGCCGAGGAAGGCAGATTTCCTGACCTCAGGAGTTTGAGAGCAGCTAAAGCAACATGGGAAAACCCCATTTCTACAAAACACACACACAAAATTAGTCAAGTGTAGTGGCGTATGCCTGTAGTCCAAGCTACTTGAATGGCTGAGGTAGAAGAATTGCTTGAGCCCAGAATATTGAGGCTCCAGTGAGCCAAGATCATGCCAGTGCATTCCAGCCTGGTGACAATGTAAGACCCTGTCTCCACAAAAAACTAAATAAAATAAGAATTTAAAAAATACATATGATACATAAACATCATGGAATACTCTGTGGCCATGAAAATGAACAAGATGATGTTCTTTGCAGCAACATGGAGGCAATCTTCAGGAAAACGAATGCAGAAACAGAAAACCAAATCCATGTTCTCATTTATAAGTAAGAGCTAAATAGTAAGAACACATGGACACACAGAGAGGAATGGCAGACAACGAGGTCTAGTTTAGGGTGGAGGGTGGGGAACAAAGAGGATCAGAAACAATACCTGTTTGATGCGATGCTTAGTACTTCAGTAACAAAATAATCCTCACCAAACTTCCGTGACACAATTTTATCTATATAATAAATCTGCATGTGTACCCCTGAACCAAAACTAAAAGTTAAAAGGAAAGAACTTCCTGGGTGGGGGAGAGTGCAATGTAGTTGGAAGGGCTGGTTTGTGCTTCAGATAGTGACTCATATGGCACTGTACTCTGATTTATTTCTGTGTCCATGCAGGCAGATGAGATTATGAACAGGTGGCCTGGAAACCCAAACTGGTAGAGAAAACACATTGCTGCTGCAGATTTAATGCCTGGGGGTGGGGATATGTCAGGACACTCGTAGATACTTTTATGGGTTTTTGGCAACACTAGGAATAAAAATACTGGCCAGGCAGGGTGGCTAATGCCTGTAATGCCAGCACTTTGGGAGGCCAAGGAAGGCGGATCACAAGGTCAGGAGTTCGAGACCACCCTGACCAATACAGTGAAACCCCATCTCTACTAAAAATATAAAAACTAGCCGGGCGGGTGGTGCACACCTGTAGACGCAGCTACTTGGGAGGCTGAGGCAGGAGAATCACTTGAAGCTGGGAGGCAGTGGTTACAGTGAGCTGAGATTATGCCACGCACTCCAGCTTGGGCGACAGAGCGAGACTCCGTCTCAAAAAAAAAAAAAAAAAAAAAAAAATGCTGTGGTGAAGTTTCTGAAGATGGTGCCTAGTCCTGGGAAGGGTGTAAACATGTCGATGTCCAGCGTACGTGTTTGTGAGTGGGTGGGAATCCTGTGGTGGCAACTGTAGAAAACAAGGATCTTTCATCAGAGCTCCTTTTCTCTAAGTTTTCAGTCCTCTCTCACTCTGGGATCAGACCTGGAATCACAGGACAATGACCTGTGTATAGGAAAGCAGAGCCTCCCATCCCAGACACCCAGAGTTTTATTCCAGGCCAGGCCTCCATGATATATTTTTCTTCCGGGCACCAAATATGTAGAGTTTGCTGAACACAAAGCAATTCTCCAACACCAACTCATTGTCTAATATTTAAATTCTGACACCAGCGAGTCAGCACAGACCCTGATTCAGGGGTCAGTCCCACAACATTGTCCTTACTGCAGATGCCAGTCACAAACCCCATGAGTCCATCCATACTTCTGAGCTACTGTTTAAAATTCACGATTCCTACAGCATTCCTCAAGTTCAATAATTTGATAGTGCTACTCATAGAACTCAGCAAAAACACTGGAATTATGTTTACCAGTTTATTATAAAAGACACAACCCAGAAAAAGTCAAATGAAAGAAATGGGTAAGACAAAAAAAAAAAAAGAGGTGGGGAAAGATGAAGCACATAGATAATCCTGGTAACTAGCTAAGATTAGTGAGATTTTTCATCCATTGTGTGTTCCAGGAACAGTTTATGGAAAGAAACACCCTACCCATTATGACTTAGATGGTACTGTCCTATCACACAGCCAGACACACACTCTGCACATTTTCTTCTTTTTCTAGTAAGAAAATCAGCTGAATTTGTCTTCGGTGGTCATAATAAAATACTTCTTAATTAAATTTTACTTAACTTTCTTTCTTTCCCACAGGTTCGTGAACTTTGAGCTACCATCAGTCTGAGTGAACATAGGACCCCATTTTATGTCCCTCCTAATAACATTCTGACTTTGGGGTAAAACATTTTCTGATCTAGAATCTGATTGTTTAACCCTCCATTTGCCATTTTTCTCCCATCATCTTTCTAATCTTGTTTGCTTTTCTCTATGAAAGAAAGCCCCTGTCTGCCTTTGCAGTCCTTAAATATCTTATAGTTGGTACTTATTCCTGTTGCAATACTTATTTGGAATTCAAATTGTTTTTATATAAACCAAACTTTGTTTTTATTTTACAAAGTCTAAACACTGTCGGAAACGATAACTTCATCTTCAGTAAGATCCTCCCAGTTATCTTTCATCTTAACCTTAACTGCATCTGCCTGTGGGACCCCAGCTTCCCAGGGCTCTGTAGCTTCTCTCAGGATAAAGGCTTCTTGCATGGCTGGGATGAGCACGCTGGGACATCTGCAGGAGAGGCTCCCCAGAAAGAACTAACTGGGCCTTTAATAACCTCCTTCTACAGGCTCTTTATTAGCCTTACCTTGGAGTCACTGGGCACAAGCTTTAATTTCCATGTCCAAGTTATTCACTTGGTTTTTGAAACTAAGTGTTTGAAATATCCAGCAAAATTACTCAAACACAGCATTCGTATGAGGAAAGAAAATTTTATGGTGCTTACATTTCATAACTTAACAAGAAAAGTAAAAGTATTCCTTTCAGACAATAAATATATTACTGTATTATTTTCATTAAAAATCAGGTAGTAAATAATTAGTTATATGAAAACACTTCTAGGAAGTACCAAGATTCATCTTATAACATTTAGCATAAAACTTAGAAATCAAAATAACAGGACATAAAATAGAAATATTCACTGTCACAAATCTACCCTGCAAAAAGAGGAACTGATGTTTTCATGAATCCATGTAACTCACCAATTATTTACCATATTTTATTGTGGAAATGTATTCATTTTCTACAGTAAAGATAAAAGATTTTCCTTATTTTTTCCTTGGAGCATTCTAAAAGCTAAGCCTTGGAAGTCTGTTTAAAATCACCTAGCCATAAAAACACACCTGAGAAAATTCCTTAACTTACTCAGAAAAAGAAAAAAGTAAATGGGAATTAAAAAAATATATATATTAGATTTTTTTTGAAACCCATCACTAATATGCCCTTTGTAAATATTTTTGTACCTTTCAAGCTCTACTAATAAAATTCAATTTACAGTTAAAAACCTGAAGTCCATATAAGTGAACAAATCTTTTCAAGGTGATAAACCCACAGAGTAGCAGTGCTGATTAAAAAACAGATGTGTCAAGCCAGGCACGGTGGCTGACCCCTGTAATCCCAGCACTTTGGGAGGCCAAGGCAGGTGGATCATGAGGTCAGGAGTTCTAGACCAGCTTGACCAACATGTTGAAACCCTGTCTCTACTAAAAATATTTTTAAAAATTAGCTGGGTGTGGTGGCATGCACCTGTAATCCCAGCTACTCTGGAGGCTGAAGCAGGAGAATCACTTGAACCCAGGAGGCCGAGGTTGTGGTGAGCAGAGATCATGCCATCACACTCCAGCCTGGGCAACACTCTATCTCAAAAAAAAAAAAGAAAAAACTCTGAGAGGTGGATACCGAGTGTCTCATAATTCCCAGCAAAATTTAAATGATGGCCCAGTCTGTTTTTGTTTCTTTTTGTTTCCCTATCACTATAAAAACTAAATATAACTGGACGTGGTGGCTCACACCTGTAATCCCAGAACTTTGGGAGGCAAAGGCAAGCAGATCACAAGGTCAGGACCTTCAGACTAGCCTAACCAACACAGTGAACCCTCGTGTCTACTAAAAATACAAAAATTAGCCGTGCATGGTGGCACTTGCCTGTAATCCCAGCTACTCAAGGGGCTGAGGCAGGAGAATCACTTGACCAGGAGGCAGAAGTTGCAGTGAGCCGAGATGCGCGCCATTGCACTCCAGCCTGGGCAACAGAGGGAAACTCTGTCTCAAAAAAAAGAAAAAAAAACTAAATATAGACAGATTAGAGGGATATAGAAAAGAAAGTTTAAGTGAAGTGTGGAGGGACTTTCTATAGCTGTGTCTAAATTTACTTTCTCATAGCTTCTGGAACAACTACTAGATCTGCAGAAATGTAAAACAGATTGCTAGGTGAAATGTCTCTACAAGCACTCGTTTTAATTTTAAAAAGAAAGAAATTGCCAGGCGCGGTAGCTCATGCCTGTAATCCTAGCACTTTGAGAGGCTGAGGTGGGTGGATCACCTGAGGTCAGGAGTTCAAGACCAGCCTGGCCAACATGGTGAAACCCCATCTTAAAAAAAAAAAAAAAGGAAAGAAAGAAATTAGGCCCCAAATATATAGTCCTTTGCTCCCATTTATTTGCTCTTGGGTTTGAGAAAATTGTGAGATCCAGCTCTGAAGAGATACAACAGTAGCCACATAGAAGTCTGATCTCCTCTAATCAGTACGGTGAGAGAGAATCAGAGATCAGAGTGAGGCCAGACCTTAACAAGCCTCAGAAGAGGGCAGAACCAGGTAGGGCTCGGGGAGGGAGCTGGCCCTCAGCTTCTCGTCTCTATGCTGCTGGCTTATTTTCAGTTGTATCTTTTCGAAACCTGACCAACAAGAACTTGACTCCCAGAATTTTTCCAATTTTAACGGTTTAAGCCTTATCCCTATCTCTTCTGCATGATACAATAACAACCAATATAATCAAAATATGTAGGTCTTTCTAGAAAAATTGTATTAGAAACAATTTATTCTTAACAAGGAAAAAGCAATAGCAATAATAATTGTAACAACTCCTCTGTCCACGGATGGCCCTTCAGGTGGTGACATCAGAACTCACAACAAGAACATAAGAGCAGTGTCCCAAATGAAACCCAAGTCCTCTGAACAACTCCCTTCTTTGTTTTAATCACATTATCCACCCCCTTCTTCCCCAACCCCCCAGCCGGAGTTTCACTCGTTGCCCAGGCTAGAGTGCAATCGCATAATCTCGGTTCACCGCAACCTCCGCCTCCCAGGTTCAAGCACAATTCTCCTGCCTTAGCCTCCGAGTACCTGGGATTACAGGCATGCACCACTATGCGCGGCTAATTTTTTTGTATTTTTAGTAGAGACAGGTTTCTCCATGTTGGTCAAGCTGGTCTTGAACTCCTGACCTCAGGTGATCGACCTGCCTTGGCTTCCCAAAGTGTTGGGACTACAGGCATGAGCCACCTTGTCCAGCCTCTGATCACACTAGTCTTAATTCAATCATTTATTCACTGGCTCTAGAACAAAAATGCCTTGATGGTAGTGTCTATTACTGCTTCACCTGTCTTTCTAACGGCCAAATAAAATGGAAGCAATTTGTTTACCTATCAGTTTGGACCTCCAGACCTCCTACTTGTTTGTTTTTTACCCAAGTATCAGAAAACTGGACCAGCTTCCATTTGGACACCCAATAAGGAGATTCCTTCTATGAGGAAAGAAATAAGCCCTGGATTACTCATTCTTTCTCTGAGATGGGAAGAAGGTTATACTCTATCGTCAGCCTGACCTCAGACTGCACAGGATATCCCCAAATGTCTCAAAGACTCCTAGGTACTAGTGAGAGGATCTGTAGTGGCCCTGGGCTGATGCTCCAGTAGTTATTCAAACAGTGGAGACTCAAGCTGACTCATTGGAGCCTGAATAAAAAAGAGAACAGCCCAAGGCTGGGTGCGGTGGCTCACGCCTATAATCCCAGCACTTTGGGAGGGAGGCCAAGGCCGGTGGATCATGAGGTCAAGAGATCAAGACCATCCTGGTCAACATGGTGAAACCCCATCTCTACTAAAAATACAAAAATTAGCTGGGCATGGTGGCGCACACCTGTAGTCCCAGGTACTCGGGAGGCTGAGGCAGGAGAATTGCTTGAACCCGGGAGGCGGAGGTTGTAGTGAGCCAAGGTCGTGCCATTGCACCCCAGCCTGGGTAACAAGAGCCAAACTCCATCTCGAAAAAAAAAAAAAAAGAGAACAGCCCTTAATTATCAACCCAGATCTGGTATTACCTATTCCTGGTCAGCTAACTGTTGGAAAAAAGAGAACAGCCCTTAATTATCAACCCAGATCTGGTATTACCTATTCCTGGTCAGCTAACTGTTGGGTACACGAATAAGAATATCATTTTCCAGTAGCACAATTTATACATAGTAGATGGAGTTGTATTTATGGCTCTAGATAGTGGTGGCCCTGCCCTCCCTCTGCTAAGGTGCTTCTTGTTTTTTTTTTTATTTTTTGGAGAGATGGGGTTTCACCATGTTAGTCAGGCTGGTCACGAACTCCTGACCTGAAGTGATCCACCTGCCTTAGCCTCTCAAAGTGCTGAGATTACAGGTATACGCACTGCGCCCGGCTTTTTTTTCTTTGGTGCTTCTTTACACTTCGAGATTCTCCTACCAGATTCAGTTTACATAAGGAGCCCCTCACACAACTGCAGCAGCTCTTGAACAAGATCCAAAGTCTGGCCCTGTCTTGTGAATCCCAGACAGATGTCAGCCCTTGTGTGTAGTTTCTAGAAACCATTAATCTGGCTCTGTATTCTGGGTGTTACAGTGACAAGAGGAAAGCTGGAAGAGAAAGCCCCACAAAAGGCTGCTCTAACACATACTGGAAAACCCTAGAACGTGACCTCAAAATTTGGAACACAGATTTAGGATCTGGAGGGCCAGGGAAGCAAGCTACAGGCACCCTTGGCACATTCATGGGCATTTGGGCAAGAGAATGAGTGAAATGTTTCGATTCTCAGGCCCACTCAATGCAAGTGTGTGAACCTGGTTGGATTTTCAGGCCATGTGGTATTTGAATCCGTTTCACATCTGAAGATGCCAGGGGCATGAAAAGGCAAAGCTGGAATTGTTGATTGCTGCCCTTTAGTTATTTTTGTAGAAATCTAGTCAAACTGCACTATTAAGGATCATAGATCACAAATAGGCAGAAAGACCATTCTGCCTGCAGATGTTGAGGGCAGTGTGCACTTTGCTGCACCATTGTGGGTTGTGACTGGAAGCCCAAGAGGGAAAGGTCCAAGAGAAAGCCTGGTCGACACGTCGTGTGTTCATATCCTGTCTAGTTATTATGGGCAATGTTAGAGAAATATAATTAAAAACAAAATTATCTGCAGCCTCAAAAAAACTATTCACAACGGTAGAACAGAAGGAAAACTGTTATATTACACAAGTAGACCAGAATGTGAGGGCATTATTGACAAACTGCTAAGAGACTGCAAAGACACTTAATTGAAAATAGCCACCATAAAATTAGTTCTCAAGCAGAAGAGCTGACAGCACCATTTGTCACACACCGAGTCGGGATTCTGCCCTGATGACCCGCCTGTAGATCGCTGAACAATCTGGGAAATACTCGGGGCTGCAGATGCAGAGCTGCCCAGAGAGCTCCAGACATGGCGCCGCGCAGGGACAGACTCAGGGTCCTGGCTGCGGGACCAGCCGCCATCTTGCGGCGAGAGGGGCCTGGGGCGGAGCTGCGCCAGCGGGGATTCAGGTCGGCGACCCGGGAGCAGACTGTGGGGAGGCCGGTCCAGCTAGTTTCACAGCCCGTTCTTCCCTCTCGGGATGCCCTACCCCGCACACTCACCCTTTCCCAGTTTCCAGGATGTCCTGGCATCTTAGCTGTGCGTCTCCCAGGAACTGCAGATAACAGGGCAACAGAGGCTGTGACAAAGTCACCAGGAGATACCGAGGAGCCGGAGCGAGAAACAAAGGTCCCGCCAAGCGCCGGAAGCCACGCCCTCCTTTCCAACTGCGCGCCTGATTGGAGGGTTCCCACGCCGGCGCCACTGACTGGATAAAGCCCCAGGCCCACCTCACCCCAACCCTCCCAGGATTACTGCATTTTAGGGACAGGAAAACCGGCTCAAGTAGGCGGGATCACAGGCCCAAGGAATTACAGATAATTGAGAAGTGAGCTGAGGCTTGAAATGCACTTGCTCTTTCCCTTACCTGGATCGGCTTGAATAATGCATCTTAGTAGCTACTTAAAGGTAAGAAGGAAAATACTTGGATACCTTTTTAAACAACCTTTTAATCATTTTGATACTGCAGGAAAGATCCTCATCCCATCTCTGAGCCCGTCTTTTGCTACGCTGTACCCCACTGCTGACCACATCGTGGGGTGGCCATTAGAAATGTGGGGAAGGGGGCCGGGCTCGGTGGTCATGCTTGTAATCCCAGCACTTTGGGAGGCCGAGGCGGGCTGATCACCTGAGGTCAGGAGTTCGAGACCAGCTTGGCTAACATGGTGAAACCCTGTTTCTACTAAAAAAAAAAAAAGGACAAATTGTTAAATAAATTATAGCCTAAAGCTGCCCCCTTTTCTGTTTAATTTTGGTCACTACGTGTTTTGTACATAGTAAACTGAAACTTCACGGATATATAAATAGGCTGTAACCCATTATTGTACCAACCACTGTTTTTTTGCCAATAAAAGAACATCAAGTGTTCAAATCATAATTAAATAAAGCAAATCCCAACCTGTAATCAATCTGGCTGCTTCTGTACCTCACTTTCATTTTCTATATGTCACTTTGCTTTTGCTGTCTATAAATCTGTTTTCATCATGTGGCTATGCTGGAGTCTCTCTGAGCCTACTCTGGATCCACAGGCTGCCCAATTTGCAAATCATTCCATGCTCAATTGAAGTCTGTTAAATTTAATTTCTCTGAAGATTTTTTTCTTTTAAAAGATTTCAATTATTTTCTTTCCTTCTTTCTTTTTTTAATTTTAATTTAATTTAATCTAATTTAATTTAATTTTTTAAAGATAGGATTTCACCATGATGGCCAGGCTGGTCTTGAACTCCTGACCTCAGGTGATCCACCCACCTCAGCCTCCCAAAGTGCTAGGATTACAGGCGTGAGCCACTGCCCCCGGCTTCTTTCTTTCTCTCTTTCTTTCTTTCTTTCTTTCTTCCCTCCCTTCCTCCCATCCCTCTCTCTCTCTCTTTTTTTTTTTTAAATAAAGGCGGAGTTTCACCAAGTTGGTCAGGCTGGTCTTGAACTCCTGACCTCAGGTGATCCACATGTCTTGGCCTCCAAAGTGCTTGTATTACAGGCATGAGCCACCGCGCCTGGCCTCTTTTTTTTTTTTTTTTAGATAGAGTTTCACTCTGTCGCTCAGGCTGGAATGCAGTGGCGTGATCTTGGCTCACTGCAGCCTCCACCTCCTGGGTTCACTGGATTCTCCTGGCTCAGCCTCCCAAGTAGCTGGGACTACAGGCACACACTACCATGCCCAGTTAATTTTTTTGTATTTTTAGTAGAGATGGGGTTTCACAGTGTTAGCCAGGATGGTCTCGATCTTCTGACCTCGTGATCCGCTTGTCTCAGCCTCCCAAAGTGCTGGGATTACAGGTGTAAGCCACTGCACCTGGCCAGATTTCAAATATTTTCTATGATGAAAAACAAATAATGTGCTGTTGGGCTTTGATTTTCTAAACTCACCCCTCAGCTCTTTCCCCAAATTATTTTATGTCTTTTCAAAATGCTTCTCCAATTTCTTTTCCTTTTTATTAGAGGGGGGACAGGGTCTCCCTCTGTCACCGCATCTTGATTGCAGTGGTGTAACCCTCATAGCTCACTGCAGCCTTGACCTTCCAGGCTCAAGCAATGCTCCTGCCTCTGCCACCTAAGTAGCTGGGACTACAGGCATGCACCACCATGGCTGGCTAGTTTCTTCACTTCTGTCATGGAAACATAATCTTATTATGTTGCTCAGCCTGCACTGGAACTCCTGAGCTCACATCAATCTCCCACCTCAGCCTCCCAAAGTGCTAAAAATATAGGCGTGAGCAACCTTGTGCTTCTGCAATTTCCTGTGAGAATTATTTACAATGATAAAAAGTACTATATGAGCACAAATCTAAAAGGAATCTGACTTCTGCAGAAGTGTCACTCTCCAGGATTTCAAGAGTCTAGGGCAGGGCATCTACTTTAGTAGTGTGATCTATGGAGGTGCATGGGCTTTAGAGTCAGATAAAGTTGATCCTGAGCCTCAGCCCAGCCACTTGTAGCCATGGGTCTTTGCACAAATTTCTTGATGTGGAAGAGTTCTATATAGCACATATGCAAAAAAGGTAGAATGATACCAATTGCAAACTGACAACATTCTTTTTTTGAGGGGGGGACGGAGTCTCACTCTGTCACCCAGGCTGGAGTGCAGTGGCACAATCTTGGCTCACTGCAACCTCCACCTCCCAGGTTCAAGCAATTCTCCTGCCTCAGCCTCCCGAGCAGCCGGGATTACAGGCACGTGCCACCACGCCAGGCTAATTTTTGTATTTTTAGTAGAGACAGGGTTTCACCATCGTGGTCAGGATGGTCTCAATCTCCTGACCTTGTGATCTGCCCGCCTCGGCCTCCAAAAGTGCTGGGATTACAGGTGTGAGCCACCGCACCCTGCGAAAACTGACAACATTCTTTCATCCGTCTTGTATCTAAGGCCATAGACAAGTGCTTTTACAGCTGTTTCCATCAAGATTGGGAATCCGTTTTCCAAACCCTACATCTAGCTGGCCTTATTTGCTCAGGTAAATAGAAACCTGAGAACATGATAGGGGGCTAGTTTGGGGCCTACACTCAAATAGTCTTGACTGCCTCTGGTTTTTCTTTTAAAATGCTGCCATCTCCATGAATAATGCCCATGTTAGCCAGCTGGAAAATAAGATACCATGGAGAAAAGAAGCAAGGTGGCCCCGTTGATCGTTCAGCTCAGCATCTGATCAGAAGCAGAAGCTCACCCCTAGAAGCACAGCTGGCTAGTCAACAAGCAGTTGATGATACATGTCTCAAGGAGCTCAGGTGAGACCAGAAGAATGGCTCCACTCAGCCCAGCCTAAATGGCTGACCATCTTGACCATCTCAGTTATGAACTAGTAAGTTTTAGATGTTTAGTTATGCTGCAATAGCTAACTGATACATGCACACAGTGCACATAGGATGCCAGGATTCAGTGACAGGTTGATTACTAGTTGGCTTCTAACAGTGGGCACCCTCTATGTACTGACTTCTTCCCCTGATTTAGACTTGGATGTCTTGGCCAGGTGCAGTGGCTCATGCCTGTAATCCCAGAACTTTGGGAGGCTGAAATGGGTGGATCACAAGGTCAAGAGTTCGTGACCAGCCTGGCCAACATGGTGAAACCTCATCTCTACTAAAAATACCAAAAAAAAAAAAAAAAAAAAATTAGCCGGGCATGATGGTATGCTCCTATAGTCACAGCTACTTAAGAGACTGAGACAGAAGAATCACTTGAGCCCGGGAGGCAGAGGTTGCAGTGAGCCAAGATCATGCCACTGCATTTCAGCCTGGGTGGCAGAGGAAGACTCCATCTGAAAAAAAATGTTGGATGGCTGGCTTGTAAGAGAATGTTGAGTAATACAGAAATATTTGTAGACATATATTCATGTGATTGCTGCTTAGACTCACACAGTTCCCCCACACCACAGGAAAAAACAGATAACCATAGCCTGACCATTAGGGCCAAGACCAAATAGCAAAATATGTTTGCTTTTAATCTATTTTCTCCATATCTAAATATTGGAGCTCTAGTGTGTGCACAGAACCGAAGACCTAGTTTTTTTTTTTCCCCCTGTGGCCCATCATCCTTTGTTCACTATCAGGTCTCTAAAAGAAAGGTGGACAACAGGTGGCCTAGCAGTTGTCTACCTGTGGTTATTTTATTCCTGCTGCCCTCAGCTCTTTCTGTGGGCACTATCTGTTTCACCCTAGGAACTAAACAGAGGTTTGTAGGGAGAGACTCTTCTTTGACTCTGGCAGAAAAGAGATGTTCAGGCCCTTCACACCGCTGACATCAGAGCTGCATTTCAATGTGGCAGCTATTGGCCATGTGTGGCTACTGGTTCTTAGAATGTGCCTGGTCTGAACTGCGATGTTGTAGAAAGGTAAAATACAAAGTTAGTTGCAAAGATTTAGTTCCAATTATTTATATACTTCATCAATAATTATATATTTCTCACACAGTAAAATAATATTTTGAATATAATGGGTTAATTACATTGTTAACAATCAATTCAATTAATTTCTTGTTTCTTTTAATAGTTTGGCTACTAGAAAATTTAAAATTTACATGTGGCTTACATTTATTTTAGATGATTTCCTCCTTTTTAAAATCTCAGGCTGCCTGCTCAAAGGGCCAGAAGCCAGGAAGGCCATAAAAGCTGAAATTTTAAAATAATTGTTCTTATATTCTTTTCATTTGTGTATAGCCATATAATATATTATTTATTTATGCATATAACCTTATGCACAAGTTTAAAGGCAAATACCCTCTGGGGTGTGCCTGGTTCTGCTCAGGGAGGAAGCCCTGTCAGAAGAGGGGGTGGCCTAGCCTGTCACTCTTTCTTCATTCAGCCCCGCATCTGATCACATCTTCTGTCACTCAAAGCCTGATGGGGCGGGGATTTAAGCATTATCCAATCAGGGACGCTGGGCTGGAAACTGTCCAATCAGGCACGCAGCTGGAGGGGACTGGACGGCTTCCGGGTTTGGCGGGGCCTTTGTCTCCTGTTGCAGCCGGAGCTCCCGGTCTCCTTTTTCCTGATCTGTGTCCTCTGCTCCTAGAAGCCCAGCCTCTGTGGCCCTGTGACCTGCAGGTATTAGGAGATCCACAGCTAAGACGCCAGTACCCCCGGAAGCCTAGACATGGTGAGAGTGCCGGGTCTGATATCCCAAGAGAGGGGATGGGGTGGGTTGGAACTGGTGGGAAGTGGCTGTCGCGGGAGTCAGGCCTCCCCGCAGTCCGCTCCACAATCTGTGCCCCGGGTTCTCCTTGCCCAGCTCGGCTTCAGTCCCTTTCAGCCATAAGATGGCGGGTGCCCTGGCAGCCGGGGCCCCGGGTGTCCTGTCTCTTTCCTTCGCAGTGTCTTTGCCCAGGCCTGGAGCCGTCTCTGGGCAGCTCTGCACCCGCAGCGGGGAGTCTCTTTCAGATTGTGCAGGGACCACGGGAGGGTCGTAAAGGGAGAATTCCTGCTCGGGGTGCGGGTTCATGAATGGGAAGAGCTTTGGCCTGTGGCTTTCCCAGTTTCTCTTTTCTCCTGTTAAAAATATGTAGGAGTCACTGCAAAAATATTAAAGTTTTTTTTTTTGTTTGTTTGTTTTTTTGTTTTTTTTTTGAGATGGAGTTTTGCTCTTGTTCCCCAGGCTGGAGTACAGTGGCACCATCTCAGCCCACTGCAACATCTGCCTCCCAGGTTCAAGCGATTCTCCTGTGTCAGCCTCCCAAGTAGCTGGGATTACAGGCATACCACCATGCCAGCTAATTTTTGTGTTTTTAGTAGAGATGGGGTTTCACCATGTTGGCAAGGATGGTCTCAATCTCCTGACCTCAGATCTGCCTGCCTGGGCCTCCCAAAGTGCTGGGATTATAGTCGTGAGCCACCGCGCCCAGCAGCTTTTATTGTTTTTAAACCAATTAATCAGAGTTCTTTCATATCACACACATAACACAGATCCCTGAACAGACAGACAGAAGATTCAGTAGTTGTAAGGTCTTTCTATTGTCAATTTCTTAATTGAATTACTAGCTTCAGGGTGGATCCCAGGGCCAGGAAAACATGTAGTTTTTATGGCCTAAATGTAAACACAGCTGGAAGGCAAAACAGAACCTCCAAAACTAAGGGTTCCATTTTAAAATCAGATCTTGGATCTAAAAAACAGAATCAGTTTATTCCCATGGAAATCTTATTTCTCAGTTGGGTGTGGGGACATCCCCATACTTATTTCTCAGTTGGGTGTGGGGACATCCCCATACTTCTATGTGGTCAAGAGTATATTTCTCTGGCCAGGCACAGTGGCTCATGCCTGTAATCCTAGTACTTTGGGAAGCCGAGGCAGGCGGATTACTAGGTCAGGAGTTCGAGATCAGCTTGACCAATGTGGTGAAACCCTGTCTCTACTAAAAATACAAAAATTAGCCAGGTGTGGTGCTGCACACCTTAATCCCAGCTACTTGGGAAGCTGAGGCAGGAGAATCACTTGAACCTGGGAGATGGAGGTTGTGGTGAGCCCAGAGCTTGCCATTGCACTCCAGCCTGGGTGACAGAGCTGTCTCAAAAAATTAAAAAAAAAAAAAAAAAGAGTATGTTTCTCTGATCCAAACATAAAAAACGATTTCTCTATAACTGCTATTAGCCATCTTCAAAAGTATATTTCTTACATAGTTGTTACATACAAAGTTCTTTCATATGTGAAATAATTTCTGATACTCCCAAAAGTAAAAAATGTCAGATAATGAATATAAAACAGAACAGAACCTCAGATTTTGAGAGCGATCTATCCACTTTCAATTCCTGGGGTTTAATGAGGAGAAAGGGGTGTTTCTCAAACAGGATCTATGGTACCTCCTCTGTTTTTCCCAAGGAGTTCCAGGCTATTAGAGCTTGAATATCTACTTTAAATTAAGGCTGACTAAGCACAGTGCTCTTTCAAAAAGTCCTTTTAAATTTCTTATTACCAGACTTTAGTCAGGTTAAATGGCCAATATCTCTGGCTTTTGAACTTTGCCAAAAGCAACCTCACAGGTTTTCTAAGAAAGGAAAACTGAAGACGGTTCCTGGAGAGAAAGAGAATCAACAAATGGTAAAGGTCACCAAAATATCAAACAAAAAAGTACTCATTCCCTAAGATGGAAATTGAACCCTGAACCTGGGCCACCATTGTGATGGTAGAGACCAAGAGGAAGTACTGTCACATGGTTACAAGGTCAAGGTTCCAAAGACATGACTGACCAGTTTGCTGGGCCATCTTGAACCTATGAGGTCCTAGGCCAGCATTCTATCCCTCAGCATATATAATGACAGAACAATACAGAAAGACATTATAGCACAAAGTACAACAGATTTGTTACCGCTTAAGACTAGTCTCACAAATGTATTTTCAAATTAACTAAAACTTTACAGAGGAGATAAACAGTGACTTTTACCATTCATTCAATCAGTTTGCATATAGAGAGAGAGGCCTGAATTCTGATTGGTAAAAAATTTATACCCTTTCACCAGCATGCCAAGCTTCTGGGTTCCCTTTCCCTGAGTGGCCCTATTGACGTGGTTGGCTGCACCACAGCCCTGTGGGCCAAACCACAACACAAAGGAAAATTATCTTATTTCATTTTTGCCAGAGCAAAATATGTGTGATAAAACATAGACATTAGCCTCTCTACTTAGCCGTCAATATCAAACTGGTAAGCCTCAAACTTGCCCCCAGTTGGGCCCTGTCGTTGTTAATTCAACCTCTGATCAGGAGTTTCAACTTGTGGTCTCTGGACAAGATGGTCATCCTAAGTAATAGAAAAGATAATAAAGGGAAAGGAGAGAAAAAAGCATTGCTTGTGGCAGGATTGGGAAAGCAAAGAGCTCAGGGAGGCCAGAGAAAGACCCACCAATTGAAGGGACAATGAAAAGTTCAGGCGACCACTTGTTGATAGCAAAAGGATCTTTTCCAGCAGTTCCATCAGCTCTCAGGTTTTCTCGTTTGGAGAGGAAAAAGCTCCCCATGTTCCATGGTCCTGTAGATGCCTAATTCTGTCACCCATAGCTACCAGCAAAGAGTGCAAGACAGATTAATCAAAAATAATAGCAATTAACATCCCGTAGTTCCAAACCAGTTCTTAGCTGAGAGGGACTTTACTGAGAGGGGTGTCGAAGCTTCTAAATCTTAGAAAGGACTATAACCATCGAAGGGCAGTGGTGCAATGGATAACGCGTCTGACTACGGATCAGAAGATTCTAGAAAGGACTATAACCTTCCTAAGTTGGACATCAAATCCAAGTTCAGTCAAGCATCCTTGCCTAACCCACTCTGTATTAGGAGAGATTGTAACTCCCCTAAGTTGGGCCTCTAACCCAATCCCATTCTTTACTCTGGTATATACACCACACTCACCCAAAAGTCAGCCATTAGTGCACACAGATGATTTTCCTTTGGGTCAGAGGTCTCTTCAGTATAATCCCTTTGTGGTTGCCAGAAAAATGTTACCAGGAAGAAGTCCTGACCCATACCCAAAGACAGGGTTCTTGGATCTTACCCAAGAATGAATTCAGGGCAAGACATAAAGTGAAAGCAGATTTATTAAGAAAGTGAAGAAATAGGCTGGGTGCGGTGGCTCACGCCTGTAACCCCAGCACTTTGGGAGGCCGAGGGGAGTGGATCACCTGAGGTTGGGAGTTCGAGACCAGCCTGGCCAGTATGGTGGAACCTTGTTTCTAGTAAAAATATAAAAATCAGCCAGTCATGGTGGTGGGCACCTGTAATCCTAGTACTTTGGGAGGCTGAGGCAGTTGGATCACCTGAGGTCAAGAGTTTGAGACCAGCCTGACCAACATGGAGAAACCCCGTCTCTTCTAAAAATACAGAAAATTATCCGGGCGTGGTGGCACATACCTGTAATCCCAGCTACTTGGGAGGCTGAGGCCGGAGAAATGCTTGAACCTGGGAGGTAGAGTTTGCAGTGAGCCGAGATCACGCCACTGCACTCCAGCCTGGGTGACAGAGTGAGACTCCTCCAAAAAAAAAAAAAAAAAAGAAAAAAAGTAAAGAAATAAAAGAATGGCTTTCTCCATAGGCTGGTTGCCCTTTTTTATGGTTATTTCTTAATTATATGCTAAACAAGGGGTGGAATATTTATGCCTTTCCTTTTTAGACCATTATGGTGTAACTTCCTGTTGTTGCCATGGCATTTGTAAACTGTCCTGGCACCGGTGGGAATGTAGCAGTGAGGATGACCAGAGGACACTCTCATGACCATCTTGGTTTTGGTGGGTTTTATCCTGCTTCTTTACTGCAAGCTGTTTTATCAGCCAGGTCTTTATGTCCTGTATCTTGTGCTGACCTCCTACCTCATCCTGTGGCTTAGAATGCCTAACCATCTGGGAATGCAGCCCAGTAGGTCTCAGCCTTATTTTACTCAGCCCCTATTCAAAATGAAGTTGCTCTAGTTCAATACACCTCCGACAGAGTCTGTGTCTGGCTATGTGATAGGTAAGAAAAGACAGCACCATCTAAGTCATAATGGAAGGGTGTTTCTTTCCATAAACTGTTTCTGGAGAACTCAAAGGATGAAGAATTTTATTAATCACAGCTATTTACCAAGGTTATCTATATGCTTAATCTTTCCCTACCTCTTTTTTTCTATACATTTCTTCTATTTGACTTTTCCTGGGTTGTATCTTTTATAATAAACTGGTAAACATAACTACAGCGTAACTACAGTGTTGTGCTGAATTCTGTGAGTTGTTCCATCAATTTACTGAACTTGAGGATGGTTGTGGGAGTCCCCAGTTTTTAAACAGTAGCTCAGAAGCTAGGTGAGCCTATGGGGTTTGTGACTGCCATCTGCAATGCAGACAGTGTTGTGAGACAGCCCTGAACCACATCTGTGCTGACTCTGGGTGGTGTCAGAATTCAAATGTTAAACATGGAATTGGTGGTGGAGAATTGCTTGGTGTTCAGCAAACTCTACAGATTTGGTGTCAGAAGAAAGATATCACAGAGGCCTGGCCTGGAATGGAACTCTGGGTGTCTGGGAATGGGAGGCTCTACTGTTCTGTACCCAGGCTGTCACACTGCCCATTGTCCTGGGATTCCTGGTCTCTTCCTAGGGTAAGAGAGAATGAAAACTTATAGAAAGGGAACTCTGATGACAGACCCCCTTTCCCCACAGCTATCACCACAGGATTCCTACCCGCTCACAAACACACACACTAGACATTGACATGTCCACACCCCTCCCAGGTCTAGTCATCACCCTCAGGAATTTCACCACAGCATTTTTGATTATAGTGTTTCTTGCCAAAAACCCACAAAAGTGTCTACAAGTCTCTTGGCATATCCCCACCCCCAGACACTGAATCTGTAGTAGCAAACTGTTTTCTCCACCAGCCTAGAGTTCTGGAGCACCTGTTCATAATCTCATCTGCCTGCATGCACACAGAAATAAATTAGAGTACAGCCACAGCTGAGCCACCATCTGTAGCGCAAACAGTTATTTCCAATTATATTGCACTCTTCCTCACCCATGGGCTTTCTTTTTTTAACATTTCTTTTTGGTTCACATGTACACATGCAAGTTTGTTATATGGGTAAAATTGTGACATGGGGGTTTGGTGTAGATTATTTTGTCACTTAAGTACTAAGCATAACACCAAGCAAGTATTTTTTCTGATTTTCTTTGTCCTTTCATCCTCCATTCTCCACTAGGCCTCCATGACTGTTCCTTCTTTGTGTCCATGTGTTCTTATTATTTAGTTCTTACTTATAAATAATGACATGCATTTGGTTGTGTGTTTCTGCATTAGTTTTCTAAGTATAATGGTCTCCAGCTCCATCCATGTTGCTGCAGAGATGTTAATCTTGGTGTTATTTGTTTTATTGTCACATAGTCTTCCATGATGTTTATGTACCATATTTTATTAATTTTTTTTATTGTTTTGAAGTCAGTGTCACTCTGTCACACAGGCTGAAGTGCAGTGGTGCAATCTTGGCTCACTTCAGACTCAACCTTCAAGGCACAAGGAATCCTCCTACCTCAGCCCCATTGAGTAACTGGGACTATAGGCACACACCACCAAGTCTGACTTGCTTTTCTTTTTTTATTTTTTGTAGAGATGGGGTTTTGCTATGTTGCCCAGGCTTGTCTTGAACTCTGAAGCTAAGGCAATCTACCTGTCTCGGCCTTCCAAAGTGCTGGGATTACGGGAATGAGCCCCATCGCCCGACCATACCATATGTTTTTCAATCTAGGCTACCATTCATAGGCATTTAGGTTTATTACATGTGTTTGTTACTGTGAACAGTGTTGAAATGAACATGCATGTGCATGTGTCTTTATGGTAGAGTAATTAATTTTTCTTTTCTTTTTTTTTTTTTTTTTTTGAGATGGAGTCTCACTCTTGTCACCCAGGCTATAGTGCAGAGGTGTGATCTCAGCTCACGGCGACCTCTGCCTCCTGGGTTCAAGCGATTCTCCTGCCTCAGCCTCCTGAGTTCCTGGGATTATAGGCATGTGCCACCGCACGTGGCTAATTTTTTTGTATTTTTAGTAGAGACGGGGTTTCACCATGTTGGCCAGGCTGGTCTCAAACTCCTGACCTCAGGTGATCCACCTGCCTTGGCCTCCCAAAGTGCTGAGATTACAGGCGTGAGCCATCACGCCCAGCCTATATTTCTTTGAATATATATACAATTAAGAAGTTGCTGGGTCAAATGGTAATTCTGTTTTTAGTTCTGTGAGGAATCACCACACTGCTTTTCACAATGGCTGAACTAATTTACACTCCCACTGGCAGTGTATAAGCATTTCCTTTTCTCTGCAACCTTGCCAGCATGTGTTATTGACTTTTTTTCTTTTGAGACAGAGTCTCACTCTGTGAGCCAGGCTGGAGTTCAGTGGCATAATCTCAGCTCACTGCAACTTCTGCCTCATAGGTTCAAGTGATTCTTATGCCTAAGCCTCTCAAGTAGCTGGAACTACAGATGTGCACCACCATGCCCTGCTAATTCTTGTATTTTTAGTAGAGATGAAGTTTTGCCATATTGGCCAGCCTGGTCTGTAACTCCTGATCGCAAGTGATCTACCTGCCTCAGCCTCCCAAAGTCCTGGCATTACAGGCATGAGCCACCATGCTCGGCCTGTTATTTGCTTTTTAGCAACAGCCATTCTGACTGGTGAGATGGTATCTCATTGTAGTTTTTTCTTCTTTTTGCATTTCTCTAATGATTAGTGATGAACATTTTATAAAATGTTCATAAAAATCTTGTTGTCCACGTTTGTCTTTTGAAAACCAACTATTCATGTTTTTGTTTTTGTTTTTCCACCTTTTAATGAGGTTTTTGTTTGTTCTGTTTCGTTTTTTAGCATGTGTGTTTTGTTTTGAGACTGAGTCTCACTCTGTTGCCCAGGCTGGAGTGCAGGGGCACAAACTCGGCTTACCACAACCTCCACCTCCTGGGTTCAAGCCATTCTTGTGCCTCAGCCTCCCGAGTAGCTGGGATTACAGGTGTGTGCCACCATACCCGGCTGATTTTTGTATTTTTAGTAGAGACAGAGTTTCACCATGTTGGCCAGCCTGATCTTGAACTCCTGACCTCTTGATCCACCCGCCTCAGCCTCCCAAAGTGCTGGGATGGCAGGCTTGAGCCACTGCACCCGGCCTGTTCATTTTTTTCTGGTAAACTTATTTAACTTTCTTATGGATTCTGGATATTAAATCTTTGTCAGAAGCATAGTTTGCAAATATATATATTTTTTATTTTGTAGGTTGTCTGTTTAGTCTGTTGATAGTTTCTTCTGCTGTGAAGAAGCTTTTAGTTTAATTAGGTCCCCAATTGCTTTTGTTATCTTCACCATAAAATCTTTGCTAGTTTCTATGCCTAGAATGGTACTTTCTAGGTTATTTGTCTTCCAGTTTTTTTTTTTTTAAGTTTTGAATTTAAGTCTTTAATTCATCTTGAGTTATTTATTTATTTATTTATTTGAGACAGAGTCTCACTCTGTCACCAGGCTGGAGTGCAGTGGTGCCATCTCTGTTGACTGCAACCTCTGCCTCCTGGGTTCAAGTGATTCTCCTGCCTTAGCCTCCTGTGTAGCTGTGACTACAGGTGTATGCCACCATGCACAGCTAATTTTTGTATTTTTAGTAGAGATGGGGTTTCACCATGTTGGCCAGGATGGTCTGGATGTTTTGACTCATGATCTGCCTGCCTCGGCCTCCCAAAGTGCTGGGATTACAGGTGTGAGCTACCTTGCCCAGCGAGTTGGTTTTTATATATGGTATAAGGAAGGGGTCCAATTTCAATATTCTACATAGTGCTGGCTAGTTATTTACCATTTATTAAATAGGAAGTACTTTCCACATTCCTCTTGTCAGCTTTGTGAAAGATCAGATAGCTGGAGGTGTGTGACGCTATTTGTGGACTCTGTATTCCACCTGTCTCGGCCTCCCAAAGTGATGGAATTACAGGCGTGAGCCACCTTGGCCAGACCTTTTTTTTTTGTGAGACAGGGTCTTGCTCTGTCACCAGGCTGGTTCCACAATAGTTGGACTAATTTGTCTTTCCACCAACAGTGTAAAAGTGTTCCTATTTCTCCACAGCCTCACCAGAATCTGTTTCCTGACTTTTTAATAATTGCCATTTTGACTGGTGTGAGATGGTATCTCATTGTGTGATTTTGATTTGCGTTTCCATGATGATCAGTGATGTTGAGCTTTTTTTCATGTTTGTTGGCCACGAAAATGTCTTCTTTTCGGAAATGCCTGTTCATGTCCTTTGCCCACTTTTTGATGAGGTTGTTTATTTTTTCTTGTAAATTTGTTTAAGTTCCTTGTAAATTCTGGATATTAGACCTGTGTCAGATGGGTAGATTGCAGCCTGGGTGACAGAGCGAGACTCCGTCTCAAAAAAAAAAAAAGAATACATATTTATCTTCTAATAAAATTATTTCAGAAAACTTTGTTTTTTTTGAGACAGAGTCTCGCTCTGTCACCAGATGCCAGGTTGGAGTGCAGTGGCGTGATCTCGGCTCACTGCAACCCGCGCCTCCCAGGTTCAAGTAATTCTCCTGCCTCAGCCTCCCGAGTAGCTAGGACTACAGGCATCTGCCAACATGCCTGGTTAATTTTTGTACTTTTTAGTAGAGACGGGGTTTCACCATGTTGGCCAGGATGGTCTTGATCTCTTGACCTCGTGATCTGCCCGCCTTGACCTCCCAAAGTGCTGGGATTACAGACGTGAGCCACCAAGCCCCGCCTCTAGAAAACTTTAAAAGAGTCATTTAAATTGCTTGTTAGTATAGTTATAAAATTGACAGAGCAGTGACAAAAATAGATTAAAGTTACATAAACTCTGGGATTTAAGTTTTTCTTAGGTAAACTTAGGAAAAACAGAACTAGAAATAGCCCAGTGGCATAAAGAACAGAATTCTATATAGGGTCGTCTCCCTACCCCAGTTCTGTGCAGATTCACCCTTTTTGAAGGCGTTATTTAGATCTGGCCCTTTCTGGAGTCTTGCCTTACAGAACTGATTTATAAAGATCAGAATTTTGGCTGGTAAATAAATTCTGCTGTCTTTCTGGAGCTGGTGCTCACAATTTTTTGCAACCAAAAAGCAGATAAATAAATAAACTATACATTTTAAGATCTTTTTTTTTTTCTGACCAAAATGCAGTGAGTAAAGATCTTATTTTTTTTTAATTTTGTATTAAAACCAGTGCTTTAAGACTGTTTACGCAGGGAACGTGTGGAGCAACAAAAAAATAAAAATAATAAAAATAATAAAACCAGTGCTTAGAGAAACATTTTGTTTAGCAACTTGTTTTCTATTCCTGCAGATCCAGTAGTTGCTCCACAAGTCACAAACAAGTAAATATAAATACAAAAACATTTCGTAAACTCTTTCTATGCCCTTCTCCTCTGTCTATGTTTAGCTTTTATTCTATACATTTAAAAAACATCAATAACAGAGAAACAGAGAAAGAAATAATAATGCTGGGCCCTTTATCTAAATTCTGAGAATTATTGAACACTTAGTATCAACTTCCAAGTTGTCATGAGGATTAAATCGCATAATGTGTTATGCCCAGCACAGTGCTCTGTATCGTACTCTTGAACACATAGTACCTGCTTAATAAACATCGTATTAGTACATGTGTACATGTTGTTTTTCAAATGCAGACTTGTTCCAACATTGCTGCCTTCTGTTTTCTCTGTAAACTTTAAAGAGCCAGCAAAGGTGGCTCATACCTGTAATCTCAGTACTTTGAGAGGCCAAGGCGGTGGATCACAAGGTCAGAAGTTCAAGACCAGCCTTGGCCAAGATGGTGAAACTCCATCTCTACTAAAAATACAAAAATTAGCTGGGTGCGGTGGCAGGCACCTGTAATCCCAGCTACTTGGGAGGCTAAGGAAGGAGAATTGCTTGAAACCAGGTGGCAGAGGTTGCAGTGAGCTGAGATTGTGCCATTGCACTCCAGCCTGGGCGACAGAGTGAGACTATGTCTCGAAAAAACTAAAACAAAAGGAGCCAGCAAAGAATATGATACTTTAGGATGGAGAGTGGTTGTCTTTATTTGTAGCAAAAGTATTTGTGTTGTGACAGGAGTGCTGAGTGTCAGGTACTCTGTGCTGTGCCTGCTTTCATTAACTAATGCTAATAATGAGCCCAGCGGGAGCAACATCAGCATTGACAGGGGACTTGTTTAAACACCCATCCATGGACCCTTTCCAAACCTGCCAAATCACATTACATAGAGTTGGACTAACATTACCAAGTGATTTTTAAATTTATTAAAGCTTGAGGCAATGCTTAGCTAAGTGGTTATCAGCCCAGGTCTCTCATTAGGATCACATGGCCAATTTGCAGAAATCTCTTTTTTTTTTTTCCCAGCTAAACATGTCTCAGATCAAGAGCTTTGTCTACTCTTTCTCTTGGAGTCTCATGCATTTAGTATTTGGAAACCTTTACTTCTCTACTTGTGTTTTGCCTTACTAATGAGTTCAACTACTTTTAAAAATAATGATAGTCAAGGGTCTACGCAAAATATTTCTTCGTTGTGTACTAGAGCCTTCTCTACATTCTCTATGTCATGGCTTATATGCCATGCAGAATTCTTCCCATGAATTTATGATCTGCAATATTAAAAATGTTACCATTGGGGCTGTTGAACATGGAAGGGTGTGGATACTCAAGATTCCTATTGGGTGAAAGCTGGGGTTTACATGGAGAATATGTAATATTGAGGTTCCATCTGTGCTCTCCATTAGCTCTATGCAGAACAGGATTAAATTTCTGGATTATCACTTAAATAAGATGGCATATATTACCCAGAAAGTCATGAAAAAAATTGAGAGGTACCTGTTCTATAGGGTGCTAAAGAAAGACTTACTTAAAATTATTATTGAAAATTACAGAACATTGGAGATACCTGTATCCTGAACTTTACATAAAACTGATGTTTCAGCTGGGTGTGGTGGCTCACACCTGTAATCTCAGCACTTTGGGAGGCTGAGGCGGGCGGATCACCTGAGGTCAGGAGTGCAAGACCAGCCTGGCCAACATGGTGAAACCCTGTCTTTAAAAAAAAAAAAACTGATGTTTCTGCATGATCGAATTTAGACTATCATTTACTTTTTGAGGGGCAATATCTAGGAGGTGATGCTGTGTTCTTCTGTGTGTATCAGCACACCATAAAAATTTGTCCTAGTGTGGTTGATATTAATAATTTACTGGTTAGAAAGCTTTCTGGTATTTCTTTCACTACATTGTTAACTATTATTCTTATCATTATGAAGTATCTTTATGCAGCTAATGTGCATAAGGCGTCACATTTAATCTGGCAGCTGCCCTTTTTTCTTAGGTTTTCTTTACATATATTTGTCTTTGGAAAATGAAGGCTCTTATCTTTGTTTACAGGCCAGAAAAATCAGATAAAACACAGGCTCTTCCAGTTAGTAGATATTTGACAGAATATTCTTTTTGGGCCAAAAACATTGGCATTACTAGTGAGCTTGTTAGAAATTCAAAAACTGAGACTTCAGTCCAGATCTTCTGAAAAAGAAGTCTGCACAAGATCTCCAGTTTATTGTACACATTAAAATTTGATGGCCAGGCACGGCGGCTCACGCCTGTAATCCTAGCACTTTGGGAGGCCGAGGTGGGTGGATCACCTGAGGTCAGGAGTTCAAGACCAGCCTGGCCATCATGGTGAAACCCCATCTTTAAAAGAAAAAAAAAAAATTGAGAGGTGCTTTCTAACTCAACGTCTCTTTTTTGTCTGAAAAATATACACAGCTCATTCTTTATAATGTAAATGTAGCACTCAAAAATGTATTATGTTTGTGTTATGCTCTTAATTTTATACTTTATTATCTAGAAAATATCATATGTACATTGGTGTTGTGGATCTTACGCCATTCTTTTCTCTCAGATAATATTTTCGAGAATATTTCTGTGTTAAAAATTTTTTGATAATTTCAGTCATTCCTATTAATCAGAACCAATTCTTTTTACTCTGTCATTTTATTTTAATTCAAATAAGTTCTGCTTATGGCCACTTGTTAAATATATGTGTGTCTGTGTTCTTGTGTTTTTCAGGGGCCATTGACATTTAGGGATGTGGCCATAGAATTCTCTCTGGAGGAGTGGCAATGCCTGGACACTGCTCAGCAGGATTTGTATAGAAAAGTGATGTTAGAGAATTATGGAAACCTGGTCTTCTTGGGTGAGAATAACTTTAATACACAATTACTAATATACCCTAAAAGTTTCATTTCTCTTTTTTTTTTTGTAGAATTTTCTGATTTGTTTTTTCAAGAAAATCTTGAGAATTTGTGTGGAAAAGAATTTCTTCAAGATGTTTCATCTTGACCTGAATTTTCCACATTTCTGAGCTGATCTGTAGCCTTCTCTCTAGATTAGTGGTAATTCCAGAAATTTAGTGGCATAAAATATTGTTGCTCATATTTTAAAATTAAAATCTATTTGTCACCACCAATTTTTTGATTCATGAGTACTGGGTAGTGAAATTAAGGACCTACAAATTTAAACTATATTCTAAATATTTAGAAATTTCTCTAATTCATTAGTATTTTGGGATTTTCTAGAATATTCTATCACATCCTCTTTACTAAGCATACTACTAGGTTGGTAATTGGAGAATATGAGAAAGATTCATGTTATTTATTTCTAATAAAGCAGGTATTGCTCTCACTAAGCCTGACCTGATCACTTGTCTGGAGCAAGGAAAAGAGCCCTGGAATATGAAGAGACATGAGATGGCAGATGAACCCCCAGGTAGGTGAGAGTGAATACAAGAGATGACACAGATAAGGGGTCCAAAGGTCAAAAAGAAAGCTGGTCCCCAAAATGTGATTTGGGAAGCTATGTTCCAAAGCAAATAGTTTCTTGGAAGCCTGAGTTTTTTTGTTTGTTTTTTTGTTGTTATTTTTTGCTCTCACATAGGAGCATCTTCTGTCTTATGCTTTTAAATTCTTTAAAGATTCTACTTTTCCTTTGGTGATCTTCCTTCAAGTTCACAGTGAGAGCCAAAGTCCTTTCCATAGCACATAAGAGACTGCACAATCTGACTGCTTTTCCTTTGTTTTGGGGGACACACAGATACCTGCATAATTTTGAGAAACTCTATGTTAAACTATTTCATAGTTCTCTTTTTGCATCATATCTGAAATGTGTAAAAGTAGTGGTTTCTGGTCCATTGTTTTGATTGTTAATCTTTCTGCACATTCTGTCCTGTTTTTATTACTGTATTCTTGAAATATAGTTAGAAATTATTCAGTCTAATGCCCCTCTACTTTGTTCTTTTTCCTCAAGATTCCTTTGGCTATTCGAAGTTTATTGTAGTTTCTTGTAAATTTTAGAATTGTGTTTTTTATTACTGTGAAAAAAATGCTACTAGAGTTTTAATAGGAAGTTTGTTGAATCTATAGATTACTTTAGATAAATATGGCACTTTAACAATATTTATTCTTTCAATCCATAGACATGAAATATTTTAAAATTTTTGTCTTCAATAATTTATTTCATTGGTATCTTACATTTTTTATTGTAAAGATTTTTTTTTTTAGATGGAGTTTTGCTCTTCTTGCCCAGACTGGCACGATCTCAGCTCACCGCAGCATCCGCCTCCCTGGCTTAGGCCATTCTCCTTCCTCAGCCTCCCGAGTAGCTGGGACTACAGGCACGCACCACCATGCCCGGCTAATTTTGTATTTTTAGTAGAGACGGGATTTCTCCATGTTGGTCAGGCTGGTCTCAAACTCCCGACCTCAGGTGATCCACGTGCCTTGGCCTCCCAAAGTGCTGAGATTACAGGCATGAGCCACAGTGCCCAGCCCAAGATTTTTTTATCTTCATGGTTAAATTTGTTCTCAGAAATTTATTGTTTTAATGCTATTGTAAATCAGATTGTTTTCTTTATTGTATCAGATAGTTTGTTTTAAGTGTATGGAACAATAATGTATACTTGTATGTTAATTTTACATTTTGGTAGTTTGCTGTATATTAGACAAATTTCAATATAGTGTTTATGGTTTTTTATATATAAAATCATATGATTTACAAACAGCAACTTTTTACTTATTTGTCCTCAGTTTCAATGGCTTTTTAAAGATGTTTTTGACTCATGATTCTGCCACATACTTCCAGTGCTACATTAAAACAGAAGCATAGACAATGAGCACAATATAGTTTTGCACTGGTGTCTGTGAATTTGAAGGAGGAAACACCTCTTCAAGTTTTTATAAACTGCTTTCAAGAGGTAAAGATCTTTTGCTGGGTCCCTAGGGTGATGGGATGCCCTCTGGGTTTGTAGTAGAGGGGTTGTAGCTTGGTCACAAGGCTGCTGTGTCTGCACTAGGGTCCACTTTTAGTTGGCTTGTTACAAAGGGCTTGGGTAATTGTAATTCTCATTTTATTTTTATTCCTCTATATCCTTCAAGACTTTTTTCTGTGGAGCAGATACTAGCGCAGTTTTCTGCAGTCAGGTCCATATGTAATGGCCCTTATATCAGGATGTGAATGAGTATAGCTTTCACTGAGTACCAAAGAGGATTTTCACAGATCACTGTGTGGGTTTCTATGTAGGCAGAACTGGCCATGAACTATTACCCATGGAGCTGGAACTGAGTCATTGAACTGTTTCAGGGACCACAGTGAAGACCAAGGTCTGCAGTCCTGCCCACATGGCTACAAATGGGTACCTTCCTCCAGGTCCCTGGAAGGGCAGGACCTCTCCCAGACTGTGGCTAGGAGGAGTTTGGGATGCTTACAGAGTAAGTTCAGAATTCTTACGGGACCACATTGGGTGGACCATTTCTTGGTTTGTAGTCAAGGCCAGGGGTCCTGTAGTTTCCCACCTGAATGAGGACCTGCCCTCTGAAAAGAACACTCCTCAGTCTTGGGCTTGGGCAGAGTTTCACAACTCCCTCCCTAGATCTCAAAGTTCTCTTAAAGGTACTTATTTTGGAGACAAGGTCTTGCTTCATAACCCAGGCTGGTCTTCAAATCCTGGCCTGAAACAATTCTCCAACCTCAGTGTACCATGTAGTTTTCATTAGATGTATGAGCCAAAATGCCTGATTCTCTTATAAAGGCATTTTTGTAAAGAATGGCTGACAAATTTTCTTGCTGTGGGGAATATAAGCAAATAGAGCACCTTTCATTTTTTTAAAAATCTTTCTTATGTTACTCTTCCTATATATTTTTTCCTTTTTTTTTTTTTAAAGACAGTCTTACTGTTTTGCACAAAAGAGTACAGAGGCACAATCTCAGCTCACTGTGACCCCATGTCCCTGGTTCAAGTGATTCTCCTGCCTCAGCCTCCCGAGTAGCTAAGATTACAGGCACCTGCCACCATGCCTGGCTGAGTTTTGTATTTTTAGTAGAGATGAGGTTTCACCATGTTGGCCAGGCTGGTCTCAAATTCCTCATCTCAACTGATCCAGACACTTCGGCCTTCCAGGGTGCTGGGATTACAGGTGTAAGCCATCACACCTAACCTATATTTTTACTTTCTATTTTTTTATTTCAAACTTGTCTAAAATTTTAGATTTAAACATTTCAGACAGTATGTTGGAATTTACATATTATGCCTGAAGTAAGTTAGATAATTGGTAGGCCCACCAAGTTTACTAAAATAGTTACTTATAAATTTAGGTTTGCTGTAGGCAAAAAGGAATTATAGGATTTTCACCCACTTTCCTTACTGTACAACTAAATGATAATAATTTATGGCAAAATGTTTGTTTTATATATTAGAGGCTCTAACTGTATTTTGCAAAATAAAAGTTTTTAAAATTAGCAGCGTAAGGCTATTCTTTTTTTTTTTCTTTGGAGACAGTCTCACTCTATACCCAGGCTAGAGTGCAGTGGCACAATCTTGGCTCACTGCAAGCTGTACCTTCCCGGTTCAAGCGATTCTCCTGCCTCAGACTCCTGAGTAGCTGGGATTACAGGCATGTGCCACTACACCCAGCTAATTTTGTATTTTTATAGAGACGGGTTTCTCTGTGTTGGTCAGGCTGGTCTCGAACTCCCAACCTCAGGTGATCCACCCGCCTCGTCCTCCAAAAGTGCTAGGATTACAGGCGTAAGCCACCACACCCAGCCTTAGAATATTTTATTTATGTACTGCATATTCTCTGAAATTTTACTGCCATACAGTGCATGCTAATGATTCAAAATACTTGCCTTGTATGAGTACACAGTTACAGTCAAATATTGTAGTCAGTTAGACAAATTCTTTTTTAATGGTACATCAATGTTGCATACCAGATTTTATGAGTAAACATGTCTCTTATTGTACAGTTTCATATTAGTGTTTTTTAGTATAGGTTTCTTTCTTTTTTTTTTTTTTTTTAAATAAAGATGGGGTTTCACCATGATGGCCAGGCTGGTCTTGAACTCCTGACCTCAGGTGATCCACCCACCTCAGCTCCCAAAGTGCTAGGATTACAGGCGTGAGCCACTGCGTCCGGCCTTGTATAGGTGTCTTAACATCAGCTTATTTTGTTATTTGGTTTTACATAGGTATTATAATTTTATACAATTTGCAATTCTGTTCATACACTTTAAGTCAATGTGATGTTTAATTAAGAGATAAGTCACCCATATGTCTATCATGATCAGATTATATATGTATGTGTGTTTATCTATAAATGTGACCCCAATATTGGTTATGGCTTATCTTGTATGTATTCTTCCTTAGCTGATTTTCAGTGGTTGTTTTATCTTGTCTAAGTGAGTAGTCATGGAAATATTTTCACCACGTTTAATGATGAATATGTATTGCCTTTGTGTGAGAGAAACACTTTTATAATTTGAAGGTAATTTTTGAAAATAATTTTTTGTAGAGAGGGAATCTCCCTGTGTTGCTCAGACTGATCTCAAATTTTTAGGCGCAAATGACCCTCCTTTTTTGTCCTGTTAAAAAAAATTCTGTATCAAAAAAATTTTTTTTTGTTTTAGAAAAATTAATGATTGTGGCTGACTGTGGTGGCTTACTCCTGTATTCCCAGCACTTTGGGAGACTGAGGCGTGAAGATCATCTGAGGTCGGAAGTTCGAGACCAGCCTGGTCAACGTGAGACCCTATCTCTACTAAAAATACTAAACATTAGCTGGATATGGTGGTGAGCACCTATATTCCCAGCTACTCGGGAGGCTAAGGCAGGAGAATCACCTGAACCCAGGTGGCGGAGGTTGCAGTGAGCCAAAATTTCACTACTGCACTCCAGCCTGGGCAATAAGAGTGAAACTCCATTTCAAAAGAAAAAGAAAAATTAATGGTTGTAAAAACACATAACATAAAATTTAGCATCTTAAATCTATTTAAGTGTACTTTTCAGCCAGACATGGTGGTGGCTCACAACTGTAATCCCAGGATTTTGGGAGGCCAAGAAAGGAGGATCACTTGAGCCCAAAAATTTGAGACTAGCCAGGACAACACAGGCAGATTCCCTCTCTACAAAATTATTTTAAAAATTGCTGGACGGGCACGGTGGCTCATGCCTGTAATCCCAGCACTTTGGGAGGCCAAGACAGTCAGATCACCTGAGGTTGGGAGATTAAGACCAACCTGAGAAACATGGAGAAACCTTGTCTCTACTAAAAATACAAAATTAGCCGGGTGTGGTGGCACATGCCTGTAATCCCAGCTACTCAGGAGGCTGAGGCAGGAATATTGCCTGAACTCAGGAGGCAGAGGTCGTGGTGAGCCAAGATCATGCCATTGCACTCCAGTCTGGGCAACAAAAGTGAAACCCTGTTTCAAAAAAAAAAAAATTGCCAGGCATGGTGATGTGCACCTGTGGTTTCAGCTACTTGGGAAGTTGCGAGAAGAGAATTACTTGAACCTGGAAGTTTTGAGGCTTAAGTGTGCCATAATTGTGCCACAACTCTCCAGCTTGAGTGACAGTGAGTCAAAAAGTTTTGCAGGCCAGACGCAGTAGCTCACACCTGTAATCCCAGCACTTTGGGAGGTCAAGGTAGGCAGATAAACTGAGGTCAGGAGTTTGAGACCAGCCTGACCAACATGGTGAAACCCTCTCTCTACTAAAAATATAAAAAATCAGCCAGGTGTGGTGGCAGGTGCCTATAATCCCAGCTGCTCTACTAGTAGACTGAAGCAGGAGAATCCCTTTAACCCGGGAGCCAGAGATTGCAGTGAGCTGAGATCACCCCATTGCACTCCAGCCTGGGCAAGAAGAGTGAAACACTGTCTCAAAAAAAAAAATTTTTTTTTTTTTTGCATTTTCAGCATGTTACATATATTCACGTTGTTATGCAAAAGACTTTTAGAAATTTAACATCTTGTGAAACTAAAAGTAAATACCCATTAAGTAACAACCCATTTTGGCCGGGCACGGTGGTTTATGCCTGTAATCCCAGCACTTTGGGAGGCTGAGGCGGGCAGATCACAAGGTCAGGAGTTCAAGACCAGCCTGGCCAACATGGTGAAACCCTGTCTCTACTAAAAATACAAAAATTAGCTGGGCATGCACGTGTAATCCCGGCTACTTGGGAGGCTGAGGCAGAAGAATTGCTTGAACTGGGACCTGGGAAATGGAGTTTGCAGTGAGCCAAGATCATGTCACTGCGCTCCAGCCTGGGCTACAGAGCATGACTCCATCTCAAAAAACAAAAAAAAAACATTTGACCCTCTCTCCAGCCCTTGACAAATACCCTTCAACTTTCTGGTTTTTTTTTCTTTTTTATCTCTGTCACCCAGGCTGGAGTACAGTGGCACTATCTCGGCTCACTTCAGCCTCCACCTCCCAGGCTCAAGCAATTCTCCTGCCTCAGTCTCCTGAGTAGCTAGGATTACAGGTGTGTACCACCATGCCCGGCTAATTTTTGTATTTTTGGTAGAGATGGGGTTTCACCGTGTTGGTCAGGCTGGTCTCAAACTCTTGACCTCATGATCCGTCCGCCTCAGCTTCCCAAAGTGCTGGGATTACAGGCGTGAGCCACCGTGCCCAGATGCACTTTTCTGTATTTATGAGTGTGACTATTTAAGATATCTCATATAAGTGGAATCATGTAGTGTCCATCATTTTGTTTTTGGCTTATTTCAGGTGACATGATATTCTCAAAGTTTATCTTAAAATATAGCCAGGCACAGTGACTTACGCCTGTAATCCCAGCACTTTTGGAGGCTGAATTGGGTGGATTACGAGGTCAGGAGTTTGACACCAACCTGGCCAATATGGTGAAACACGTCTCTACTAAAAATACAAAAATTAGCCAGGTGTGGTGCCTCACGCTTGTAGTCCCAGCTACTTGGAGGCTGAGGCAGTAGAATTCCTTGAACCTGGGAGCTGGAGGTTGCAGTGAGCCGAGATCAAGCCACTGCATTTCAGCCTGGGCGACAGAGTGAGACTCCGTCTCAAAAAAAAAAAAAAAAAAAAAAAAATATATATATATATATATATATATGACTAGATTTTCTTCTTTAAGACCGAATAATATTCCATTATATATATATATGTTACATTTTTGATTTGTTAATAAGCCAAGAGACATCTGGGGTGCTTCAGCCTTTTGGCTTTTGTGAATACAGATACAATAATTATAGATGTTCAAATATGTGTTCTAGGTCTTTTGTTGCATAGTTTGACTATAGATTCAAAATGGAATTCCTGTATTTGATATTAAGTCATTTTAAATTATTTGAGAAACATAACATTTTAAAATAATGACTGAATCTATGTTTTCTACTAACAATCAACAGAGGTTTCATTTTCACTGCATCATCAACAGATTCCACCTTTTTGTTTTTACTTTTGTTTTGAGACATAGTTTTGCTTTTGTCACCCAAGCTGGAGTGCAATGGCACAATCTTGGCTCACTGCAACCTCTACCTCCCAGATTCAAGTGATTCTCTTGCCTCTGCCTCCCAAGTAGCTGAGATTACAGGCTTGTGCCACCATACTTGGCTAATTTTTATATTTTTAGTAGAGATGGGGTTTCACCATGTTGGCTGGGCTGGTCTCGAACTTCTGACCTCAGGTGATCTGCCCACCTCAGCCTCCCAAAATGCTAGAATTACAGGGGTGAGCCACTGCGCCTGGTTGGATATTTTATCACATGTAATTTGCAAATATTTTGACCGATTTCCTATGAGTCATTTTCACTCTATTGAATGTGGTTTTTTTGTTGTTTTTTTGACGTGGAGTCTCACTCTGTTGCCCAAGCTGGAGTACAATGGTGCAGTCTTGACTCACTGCAACCTCCGCCTACTGGGTTCAAAGGATTCTCCTGCCTCAGCCTCCCGAATAACTGGGACTACAAGTGTGTACCACCACACCCGGCTAATTTTTTTATTTTTAGTGGAGATGGGGTTTCACTATGTTGGCCAGGCTGGCCTCAGACTCCTGAAACTCCTTATGATCCGCCCACCTTGGCCTCCCAAAGTTCTGGGATTACAGGTGTGAGCCAGTGTGCCTGGCCAATTTTTTTATTTTTAATGTGCAGAATTTTTGAAGTCTAGTGTAGTTAAATTTTTCTGTTCTTTTTTTGTTTTTGCTCATGCATTTAATGTATCTAAGAAAATGGTGCCAAGACCCATGTCATGACTTTTTTCCATTTGTTCTAAGACAGTTTATTTTTTTGTGTGTAAGTATTTTATTGAAAACATTTTTCATATATGGTTCAAGGAAATGATCCAACTTTATCAGTATTGACATTTAGTTTTTAACATTATTTTTTGAAAATAATTCTCTATTGTGTGTTCATGGCAATTTTGAAGATCATTTAATCATATACACAAGGGTTCATTTCTGAACTCTCTATTCTTTTTTGTCTGTCTGTGTATCAGTATCATACTGTTTTTGTTATTGTAACTTTTAATGTTTTAATATCAGGAAATATAATGCTTCTTTGTTCTTTTTCATGGGTGTTTATAGTTCATAATCAAATTTAAAATTTTAAAAGAATATTTCTGTAATAAAACTGTGCTACTGAGATTTTTATAGAGATTATATTGAATTTGTTCACCTCTGTAGGTTATATTGGCATCTTAACAAAATTAAAATTTTTGACCCTTGAGCAGGAATATGTTGAAGAATGTGTTTTATTTTTATTTCATTTTATTTATTAGAGACAGGGTCTTCCTATGTTGCCCAGGGTGGTTTCAAACTCATGGCCTTAAGCAATCCTCCTGCCTCAGCCTCCCAAAATGCTAGTATTACAGGTGTGAGCCATTGCACTTGGCCTGTGTGTTTTATTTTTAGATATTGTTGGATTTTCCAGTTTTACTTTTGCTTTTAATTCCTAGTTTCATTCAGTTTTGGTCAGATATCATACAGTATATAATTTTGGTCTTAAATTTATTTATTGTCTTCGTTTTCAGACAGGATCATACTCTGTCACCCAGGCTAAACTATAGTGGCATAATTTTGGCTCACTGCAACCTCAGCCTCCTTGACTCAAGTGATCTTTCCACGCCAGCCTTCTGAGTAGCTGAGACTAGACATGCACTACCATGCCTGGCTAATTTTTTGATTATGTGTAGAAATAGGGTCTCACTATGTTAACGACACTGGTCTTACACTTGTGGTCCTAAGTGATCCTCTAACTTTTGTCTTTTAAATTGTTGAAATTATAGGTATCAGCCACTACACCTAGCTGGTATTCTTTAATAAGACTTGTTATGTGTTCTAACAGAATACATTGGGTGCAAATAAGAATATTGTGTATTATTTTCCTTTTAACTGAAAAGTTTTGTACCTATCTGTTAAGCTTAGTTGGTCTCTGGTATGGTTTGGATGTCCATGTTCTGAACCTCCTGCTGCAATTTAATCCTCACCTGGTAGGAGGTGTTTGTCATGGGGGCAAATTTCTCATAAATGCCTTGGCACTATCCTTTTGATAACAGGAAAGTTTATACTCTATTAATTCAAATGAGAGCTGGTTCATTAAAAGAACCTGGCTTTTTTTTTTTTTTTTTTTTTTTTGAGATGGAGTTTTGCTCTGTTGCCCAGGGTGGAGGGCAATGGTGCAATCATGGCTCACTGTAACTTCTCCCTCCCATATTCAAGCAATTCTCTTGCCTCAGCCTCCCAAGTAAGTGGGATTACAGGCACCTGCCACCACGCCTAGCCAATTTTTGTAGCTTTTTAGTAGAGATGGGATTTCTTTTTTTTTTTTTTTCCCTGGGTAACTGGGACCAAGAGATAGGATTTCACTACATTGGTCAGGCTGGTCTCAAACTTCTGACCTCAGGTGATCTGCCCACCTTGGCCTCCCAAAGTGCTGGAATTACAGGCTTGAGCCACCATGCCCAGCCTGAACCTTGCTTTTTCACCTCACACTTGCTCTTTCTCTTACCATGTGATATGTTCAGTTATTCTTTGCCTTCCACTGTGATTGTAAGTTTTCTGAGACTGTCACTAGAAGCAGAAACTGGCACACACTTTCTATACAGTCTAATGAACTGTGAGCAAAATAAACATTTTTTCTCAATAAGTTATACACTCTCAGGTACTTCTCTATATGTGGAATAGTTAATAAGTCTATAATGTTGTCATTGATCTTTTATCTAAATTTTCTATTTATTATTGCAAATGGGGTCTTGATGTCTATAGTTATTTGTTGCAATGTATTTTTTGCTTCACCTTTCCCAAAATTTGCTTTATACATTTTGGAGCCCTGATGTTAATATATAAATATGCATATAAATAAATAGATATGAGAGTTATAGATTCCTGGTAAATTGACCCATATGGCCATTATATAATATCAGTGTTTGTCTCATGCTGTTATTTGATTCAAAGCATATTATATTTAATATAATTATTACCACCTCACCCAAACGTAGGTACTGTTTTCATGAAATATAGATTCTTTCCATTCTGTTACTTTCACCTTATTTCACTCAATGCTAAAATGCGTCACTCATAGACAGCATATTGCACGCTTTTTTATGTAAGCCACTCAAGCATCTTATTTTTTTTTCTTTTTATAAACATTTATTTTTGAGATAGAGTCTCACTTTGTCAATCAAACTGGTTTTCAGTGGCATGATCATAGCTCACTATAGCCTTAACCTCCCAAACTCAGATGACTCATTTCAGCTTCTCAAGTAGCTGGGTTGTAACAATGTGCCCTCACACCCAGCTAGTTTACTTTTATTTACATATATTTTTCTGGAGAGACAGGGTTTTGCTATGTTCTCCACTCTGGTCTCAAACTCCCGAGTTAAAGTGATCAGCCCTCCCATGGCCTCTCAAAGCCCCATGGCATGAGCCACTGTGGTCAGCCAAAATTTTATATTTTTGTGGAACCATATTGCGTTATTTTGTATACATTGTCATCTTTGATTGAAATTTGGACATTAAAGAAAGCTACCTGTCACAATCTTTATAATGTAGCTTTGTCCTGGCATAGTCTGAACAATTGTCTTGATTAGAGATTTTGAGAGTCTCTCAAACATGTTCTTAGAATGTGTCTTATCTGAAATTTTGTCTTTATTTTTTAGTTAAAGGAGTTTATTCATGTTTCTTATTAATAGTAATCACGTGCTACACCTGTTTTCTGACTGTGGTACTGCAGTTTCTCTAGTGCTGTAACATTTACCTTTGGGTCTCAACAAACTTAAACTGTCATTCGAAAGTATACTACTATTTCTTTCAGCATTATATTATTTCATGGGAGACACAAACCAGTGTCGGGAAAGACTTCTGGAAGCAAGTAATAACGATGAATCTCCCAGTATTTTACTTGTCATTTAAAAAAAGTTGGCACTTTGAGAGGCTGAGGTGGGTGGATCACCTGAGGTCAGGAGTTCGAGACCAGCCTGGTCAACATGGCAAAACCCCATCTCTACTAAAAATACAAAAATTAGCCGGGCACGATAGGTGGGTGCCTGTCATCCCAGCTACTGGGGAGGCTGAGGCAGGAGAATCACTTGAACCTGGGAGGTGGAGGTTGCAGTGAGCCAAGATTGTGCCACTGTACTCCAGCCTGGGCAACAAGAGTGAGACTCCATCACAAAAACAAAAAAAAAAGTTGACAATTTACTTCTAAAGACACTATGTTATATTGGGGAGCAGGAAGAGCTCTGTTGGGTAAATGTAACAGACTTTTACTTTTTTTTTTTTTAATAGAGATGGGGTTTCACCATGTTGGCCAGGCTGGTCTTGAACTCCTGGCCTCAGGTGATCCGCCCACCTCAGCCTCCCAAAGTGCTGGGATTACACAGACTTTTACTTTTAAGTGGCTCTTTGCATTGTTCTCACCAGGGGCACTTCATACACTTAACTCATTTATAAATTTCAGTTAGCATGTTTTTGTTACTTTTATATGTCTATAAAGGAATTAGGGCCTTTGATATTTTCCTATGCCATCTTGTTTATGTAGTTTGTATAATACTATAGGTTAGATATTTATCTGTGTCTAGTAAGTAATTTGTTATTTTTATTTCTTTCAGTTATGTGTTCTAATTTTGCCCAAGACCTTTGGCCAGAGCAGGACATAACAGATTCTTTTCAAGAAGGGCTACTGAAAAAATATGGAAAATGTGGACATGAGAATTTACAGTTAAGAAAAGGGTGTAAAAGTGTGGATGAGTATAAGGTGCACAAAGAAGATTATAACAAACTAAACCAGTGTTTGACAACTACCCAGAGCAACATATTTCAGTGTGATCCATATGTGAAAGTCTTTCATAAATTTTCAAATTCAAACAGACTTAAGATAAGACATGCTAGAAAGAAACCTTTCAAATGTAAAAAATGTGAAAAATCATTTTGTATGCTCTTACACCTAACTCAACATAAAATAAATCATATTACAGAGAATTCCTACCAATGTAAAGATTGTGGCAAAGCCTTCAACTGGTTCTCAACCCTTACTACACACAGGAGAATCCATACTGGAGAGAAACCCTATAAATGTGAAGAATGTGGGAAAGCATTTAACCGGTCCTCACACCTTACTACACATAAGATAATTCATACTGGAGAGAAACCCTACAAATGTGAAGAATGTGGCAAAGCCTTTAACCGGTCGTCACACCTAACTACACATAAAAGAATTCATAGCGGAGTGAAACCCTACAAATGTGAAGAATGTGGCAAAGCTTTTAGCCGGTCCTCACACCTTACTACACACAGGATAATTCATACTGGAGAGAAACCCTACAAATGTGAAGAATGTGGCAAAGCTTTTAACCAATCCTCAACCCTGACTACACATAAGATAACTCATGCTGGAGAGAAACCCTACAAATGTGAAGAATGTGGCAAAGCATTTAACCGATACTCATGCCTTACTAAACATAAGATAAGTCATACTGGAGAGAAATTCTACAAATGTGAAGAATGTGGCAAAGGCTTTAACTGGTCCTCAGCCCTTACTAAACATAAGAGAATTCATACTGGAGAGAAACCCTACAAATGTGAAGAATGTGGCAAAGCCTTTAATGAGTCCTCAAATCTTACTACACATAAGATGATTCATACTGGAGAGAAACCCTACAAATGTGAAGAATGTGGCAAAGCCTTTCACCGGTCCTCACAACTAACTGCACATAAGATAATTCATACTGGAGAGAAACCCTACAAATGTGAAGAATGTGGCAAAGCTTTTAATCGATCTTCAAACCTTACTAAACATAAGATAACCCATAGTGGAGAGAAATCTTACCAATGGGAAGAATTTGGTAAAGCCTTTACCAGTCCCTAAGCCTTACTAAACAAAATAACTCATACTGGAGAGAAACCGTACAAATGTGAAGAATGTGACAAAGCCTTTAACCAGTTCTCAACTCTTATTAAACATAAAAAAATTCATACTGGAGAGAACCCCTGTGAGTGTGAAGAATGTGGCAAAGCCTTTAATAAGTTCTCAATTCTTAACAGTCATAAGATAATTCATACTGGAGAGAAACTCTACAAACCAGAATTATGTGGCAATGCTTTTGAAAACATTTCAGCTTTTCTAAACATAAAAGAAATTATAGTGATGAGAAATCCTAGAAATGTGAAGAATGTGACAAAGCTTTTAAATGGTTGTCACACTTGATTGGAGGTAAGACAATTTATGCTGGAGAAAACTCCATGTGTGAACAGTGTGGGAAAACTTTTAGCCCGTGCTCATACCTTACCGCACAGGAAAGCATTTATACTGGAGAAAAATTGTATAAATATAACGACTGTGAAAAAGCCATTAATATATGCTCACGTCTTACTCAACATTAGAGTTCATACTTAATAAAAACATTGTAAGTGCAATTACTGTCAAAATATCTTTAAGAAAATATAAGCCTTTAAAGTTAAGAATATTTTGAAGAACATTGTAGTTGGGTTGTAATATGTTTACTTGTATCACAGATCTTATTGTACACATTTCGTACTAGAGGAAACCTCTGAAGCAGTTGCTCAAACTTTGTTCAATATCAGGGAATTTATATTGTAAAAAAAAAACCGTGCAAATTTAATAAATTTGGAAAAATAGTTTTTCAAAAACTACAGCTTAGAAAACACCAGAGTTTACACTAAAACATATTTTTGCAGATGTAGTAAAAATTTTTTGAAAAGTGAATAATGATGTAATTCAACTCTCAAATTATTTCCTGTTTCTTCATTCCTATTTACATGTGAAAGCATGTGATCATTTGTTGCTGCATCAAAGATATGAGAGATTCTTTTTTATTAGGTGAGCATTATTTATAAACTTAGTTATGGAATAGTAAGGACATTAAAACATAAGATGCATGATGAAAAACTAAGTGAAAAGACTTTTTGTGGTTAACTTATAATATTAAGTAATATATGTGTTAGGTGTTCAGAGTAATCTGCATTATGAGAAAAAAAATTTTAATTTCATTTATAAGTAAATTAAAATTAGTATATTGTACTAATTATACTTTTATATAAAATGTATATTTTTAAAATTTTAGATTATATGTGACAATATATTCAACATTTTTAACATGTTAAATACTATTGTGCATTCAATGAAGTATTATATGCCACAAATGTTAGCCTATTCCACCTTATTAAAGAGTGTACGTAAAATATGGTAACAATGTACTATTTGGTAACATAATGGTTTAACATCTCTAGTAATCTCTTTTGCCAATGGCTTTGACTGAAAATAAGTTAAAGAATATTATTTCTGTAGGTTAATTTTTTATTTTATTTATTTTATTTTATTTTATTTATTTATTTATTTATTTATTTATTTTATTTTATTTAGTTAGTTAGTTAGTTAGTTTGGGATGGAGTCTCTGCCACCAAGACTGGAGTGCAGTGGTCTGATCTCGGCTCACTGCAACCTCCGCCTCCTGGTTTCAAGCGATTCTCCTGCCCCAGCCTCCCGAGTAGCTGGGACTACAGGCATGTACCACCACGTCTGGCTAATTTTTGATTTTTAGTAGAGGCGGGGTTTCACCATGTTGGTCAGGCGGGTCTCAAATTCCTGACCTTGTGATCTGCCCACCTTGGCCTTCCAAAGTGCTGGGATTACAGGTGTGAGCCACAGTGCCCGGTTATTTTATTTTTTGAGAGGGAGTCTTGCTTGCCCAGGCTGGAATGCAGTGGCACAATCTCAGCTCACTACAACCTCTGTCTCCTGGGTTCAAGTGGTGCAATCTTGGCAGACGACAACCTCTGCCTCCTGGGTTTAAGAGATTCTCCTGCCTGAGTCTTCCAAGTAACTGGGATTACAGATGCCCGCCCCCACACCTGGCTAATTTTTGTACTGTAGTAGAGACGGGGTTTAACTATGTAGACAGGGCGAGCTGATCGATCTCAAACTCCTGACCTCAAATGATCCGCCTGCCTTAGCCTCCCAAAGTGCTGGGATTACAGGAGTGAGCTGCTGTACCTAGCCAAATTTTTTTTAATTTAAATTTATTTTTCTTAATTATTTGGGGTACATGAGTATATATTCATGCAATATATGGCATATTTTTATATAAGAATACAGTATATAAGAATCACATCAGGGTAAATAAGGTATCCATCACCTCTAGCGTTTATCCTTTGTATTACAAACAATCCAATTTTGTACTTTTAGTTATTTTCAAATGTACAATTAAAGTGTTACTGATTACAGTGTTATTTTTGTGGTCATAATAAAAGTTATGTAGAAGCATAAATAAAATCCATACATTTCTGAGTCCTGAATAAATATTTGTAAAGTTTTCTGATATTTATTTTTGAGCATGTTTTCTGTCTGCCTGCAAACACATGCAGACTTTTAGTTTCGATTTACATGGAGTTAAATATATGTTAGTCTAAAGATAAACCTTAAGTGTAAGAAAATTATGGAGTGAGTTTCTGTAGGAATTTGTACCTATTTTCAGAAGAAAAGAGCAATAATGAACAAATCATTTTAACAAGATGACTACTAGAAAACGCAAAACCTCAAAAATGCTGAAAGCAAATTATTCTCTGCTTTGTATTGAATTAATTACTGTACAATCTATGGCTTATAGTTCTGAATCTCCCCATGCAAATTATCTGTTTGTACTTGTCTGGTACTCATGATAGACCTCTAATTATTTTGTATCTTTTATTTATTTATTTACTTATTTTTTGAGATGGAGTCTCGCACTGTTGCCCAGGCTGGAGTACAGTGGCGCAATCTTGGCTCACTGCAATCTCCGCCTCCTGGGTTCAAGCAATTCTCCTGTCTCAGCCTTCTGAATAGCTGGGACTACAACCGTGCACTACCATGCCCAGCTAATTTTTTTGTGTATTTAGTAGAGACAGGGTTTCACCATGTTGGCCAGGATGGTCTCGATCTCCTGACCTCATGATTTGCTTGCCTTGGCCTCCCAAAGTGCTGGTATTACAGGCTTGAGTGACTGTCCCCTACCAAAAATAATTTTTATAAAATGTAGTGTATACAAAAGAATTTTTAAATTGATTCCACAATTAGTTTATTATGTAGCAAACATACTTGACAGTTCTTGCTAACAGATGCTCCATAATAAGCCACAAATATTCCTGCCAAAGTTAATTTTATTTAGTTAGAACACTTAATTTTGTTTTTAGTAGAACCTTTTATTTATAGCCCTTTAGTTATTTTTCATTTTGCTTTTTGTAATTAACATAAGTACATTTATTTATTTATTTTTATTTTTTTCAACCCCTCTCCCTCCGGTACATTTATTTATTGAGTCAATTTGTTTAGATAAGTACTAGGGAAGATTTTTAAGTAATGAGGATGTATTTTTATTTATTTATTTATTTATGAGACAGAATCTCGCACTGTCGGCTGGGCTGGAGTGCAGAGGTGCGATCTCAGCTTACTACAACGTCTGCCTCCCCGGTCCAGGCGATTCTCCTGCTTCCTGCTCCCAAGTAGCTGGGATTACAGGGGCCTGCCACCACGCCCAGCTAATTTTTTGTATTACTATTTTTTTCTTACTTTTGAGACAGAGTGTTGCTCTTGTTGCCCAGGCTGGAGTGCAATGGCGGATCTCAGCTCACCGCAGCCTCCGCCTACCAGGTTCAGGCGATTTTCCTGCCTCGGCCTTCCGAGCAGCTGTGATTACAGGCATGCCCCACTACACCTGGCTAATTTTGTACTTTTAGTGGAGACGCGGTCTCTCCATGTTGGTCAGGCTGGTCTCAAACTCCCGACCTCAGGTGATCCTCCCCCCTTGGCCTCCCAAAGTGCCGTGATTGCAGGCATGAGCAACCGTGCCCTGCTAGATGTTTTTATATTTAAATGTAGCAAACATACGTGACAGTTCTTGCTGTGTAACAGATGCTCCATAATAAGTCATAAATATTCCTGCCAAAGTTAATTTGTGGGCTGAGTGTGGTGGCTCAGGCCTGTGGTCCCAGCACTTCGGGAGGCCAAGGTGGACGGATCACGAGGTTGGGAGTTCGAGACCAGCCTAACCATGGTGAAACATCGTCTCTAATAAAGGTGCAAAAATTAGCCGGGCATGGTGTTGCACACCTATAGTCCCAGTTGCTGGGGAGGCTGAGGCACAAGAATCGCTTGAACCTGGGACGTGGAGTAAAAATAAAGTTAGTTTGTAACTTCAAGTCAGAGATGGAAAACATCAGTGGTGAAGAAATGAAATTGATTCTTCATGTGGAGAGGACGTATTTTCCTGGCTGCAATGCTGAATCTTGCTGAATTTAAAGAGAAGTTCTGCATCTTTTATTTCTTAATTATCTTCAGATTTGTCTGTACTCATTATGTGTATCTCAGTTATGTATGCATCACAGCCCTTCTCCTTTTTCTGTTATGGTTTCACATTTCTCACTGTTAATGCCATTTCATTTCACATGATACTTTGTAAATTTTGATGAGAAAGTTGGTTATGTATATGTGTGTGTGTGTTTGCGTGTGTGTGTCTTGCTCTGTCACCCAGGCTGGAGTGCAGTGGCACAATGTTGGCTCTCTGTCTTATGGGTTCAAGCAATTCTCCTGCCTCAGCCTTCCAAGTAGCTGGGATTACAGGCGCCTGCCACCACATCTGGCTGATTTATTTTTTCGTATTTTTAGTAGAGACGAGGTTTCACCATGTTGGCCCACCTGGTTTTGAACCCCTGGCCTCATGTGATCCACCTGCCTCAGCCTCCCAAAGTGCTGGGATTATAGGTGTGAGCCATCGTGCCTGGCCAAAAATTGGTATTTTTTAAAGCACTGAAGAGTGGTTTTAACTGGAGAGTTTGCTTGTTAATTTTCAAATCAGTTAATTAAGATAAAAAGCATACACTGTCCACAGGTGAGAGGATTAAATCAGTTAGCATGACTTTTTTGTAAAAACAAAACTTATTGGCCAGGCGTGGTGGCTTATGCCTGTAATCTCAGCACTTTGGGAGGCCAAGGAGGGCGGATCACCTAATGTTAGGAGTTTGATACCAGCCTGGCCAACATGCTGAGACCCTGTCTCTACTGAAAATACAAAATCAGCCAGGCGTGGTGGTGTATGCCTGTAATCCCAGCTACTTGGGAGGCTGAAGCAGGAGAATCGCTTAAACCTAGGAGGCGGAGGTTGCAGTGAACCGAGATGGTGCCACTGCACTCCAGCCTGTGTGACAGAGGGAGAGTCTGTCTCAAAAAAAAAAAAAAACCCAAAAAGAAAAACTTACTAGATCCTTACACAAAGCGTGGTAAATATAAAATTTGCTAGAAAATATAGAAATGAACTTTTAAAATTTTTTTTTGTTTTGAGACAGAGTTTCACTCATTGCCCAGACTGGAGTGCAATGGCATGATCTCCACTCACCGTAACTTATGCTGGGACAACCTCTGCTTCCCGGGTCCAAGTGATTTTCCAGCCTCAGCCTCCCAAGTAGCTGGGATTACAGGCATGTGCCACCACGCCCAGCTAATTTTGTATTTTTAGTAGAGATGTGGTTTCTCCATGTTGGTCAGGCTGGTCTCCAACTCCCAACCTCAGATGATTAACCCATTTGGCCTCTCTCAAGTGCTGGGATTATAGGCCTGAGCCACGGCGCCCAGCCCCAGAAATTCAATTTTTAAGAGAGTTAATGGTAAGTAAACAATTTTTTTTTTTGAGATGGAGTTTTGCTCTTGCTGCCTAGGCTGGAGTGCAATGGCTCAATCTCAGCTCACTGAAACCTCGACCTCACAGGTTCAAGCGATTCTCCTGCCTCAGCCTCCCGAGTGGCTGGGATTACAGGTGCCCACCACCACTCCCAGCTAATTTCTGTATTTTTTGTAGAGACGGGGTTTCTCCATGTTAGTCAGGCTGGTGTCGAACTCCCGACCTCAGGTGATTTGCCCACCTTGGCCTCCCAAAGTGCTGGGATTACAGATGTGAGCCACCATGCCTGGCCAGTGAACAATTTTAAATTTACTTTTCTATGATATAGTGCAACTTAAGTTTCCATGCAGAATCTTCTATTTTTAAGTGTGAATGTTAAAGTTTGCAAAATAATAAAATGAGCTCTGTGAATTTGAAATTTGAAAGAATATTACTTTTTTTTTTTTTTGAGACAGAGTCTCACTCCGTTGCCAGGCTGGAGTGCAGCAGCATGATCTAGGCTCACTGCAACCTCTGCTTCCTGGGTTCAAGCAATTCTCCTGCCTCAGCCTCCCGAGTAGCTGGGACTACAGGCACGCACCACCACGCCCAGCTAATTTTTATATTTTTAGTAGAGACGGCGTTTCACCATGTTGGCCAGGATAGTCTTGATCTCTTGACTTCGTGACCTGCCCGCCTCGGCCTGCCAAAGTGCTGGGATTACAGGCGTGAACCACTGCACCGGGCCCCAAGCCTCCATTTTTTCTAAATACCTTGGCCTCTAGTGTTCACCATTTTACTCTACATCCATGAGATTGAGTTGTTTTAGAATCCTTTTCTAAGTGAAATCATAAACTATTAATCTTTCTGTGCCTGGCTTATCTCAATATAATGTTCTCCAGCTTAATCCATGTGATTAAAAATAGTAGAATTTTTTAGGCCAGGTGTGGTGGCTAACACCTATAATTTTAGCATTATGCAAGGACAAGGCAGGTGCACTGCTTGAGCCCAGGGGTTTGAGACCAGCCTGGGCAACATGGAGATATCCCATCTCTACTAAAAATACGAAAACAAAAAATTAGCTGAGCATGGTGGTGCACACCTGTAATCCCAGCTACTCTGGATGCTGAGGCATGAGAATCCCTTGAACCAAGGATATGGAGGTTGCAGTGAGCTTGATGGCAACACATCCTGGGTGATAGAGTGAGATTCAGTCTCAAAAAAAAATTCTTTTTTAAGTAATAGTATTTCATTGTCTTTATTTATTTATTTATTTATTTTTATTTTTTAAAAGATGGGGTTTCACCACGTTGGTCAGGCTGGGCTTGAACTCCCAACCTCAGGTGATCCGCCCGCCTTGGCCTCCAAAGTGCTTGGATTACAGGCGTGAGCCACCATGCCCGGCCTCATTGTCTTTATTTATATCTACCACATTGTCTTTATTTACTCATTAGATGTTGAACTATTGATTCTATATTTTGGTTATTGTGAAGAGTGCTGCAAATAACAGAAGTGTAAATGTTTCTTCTGATTTCATTTGTTTTGGATATATACCCAATAGTGCAACAGCTGTATTACACGGTAGTTTGATTTTAAGTTTTCTTGAGAAATCTCTATTTTGTTTTTCATAATGGCTATCTTCATTTACATTCAAACCAACAGTGTGCACGCATTCCCTTCTCATCTTTACCAACATTTTCTTCTTTTTCTTTTTAATAAGATTCATTCTAACAGGAGTGAGTTGATGTCTCAAAGTATTTTTGGCTTGCCTCTCCCTGATCATAATTGACAATGGGCATATTTAAATATATCTGTTGGCCATATGTATGTCTTTTCTTGAAAAATATTTAAGCCTTTTGCTCATGTTAATAGTTTTGTTTTTGTTATACAGTCAATCGAGTTTCATATATATATATTATGAAACATTTTTGATATTAACTCCTTGTCACATGTATAATTTGCAAATATTTTCTCTCATTTTTTAATTGTCTCATTCTGTTGATTGTATCAGATTCTGTGCAGCAGCTTTTTAATTTGAAGTAATCTGACTCATCTATTTTTCCTTTTATTTCATAAGATTTTGAGGTTTAAAAAAAAAAAAACTGGCCGGTGGCTGGTGGTTCACATCTGTAATCCCAGCACTTTGAGAGGTTAAGGCAGATGGATCACCTGAGGCCAGGAGTTCAAGACCAGCCTGGCCAACATGGTGAAACCCCATCTCTGCTAAAAATACAAAAATTAGCCGGGTATGGTGGTGCAGACTGTAATGCCAGCTACTCAGGAGGCTGAGATGAGAGAATCATTTGAGCCCGGGGTGGGGGATGGGCAGAAATTGCAGTGAGCTGAGATCACACCATTGCACTCTAGCCTGGCTGGTTAATAAGGTAAGACTCTGTCTCAAAAAAATTACAACTTGTCTAAACTAATAAATATAGTCAATAAATTAGCAATTATAAAATTAACATACAAGTATAAGTTATGATTCCATACACTTAAAATGAACTATCTGAAAGAATAGAAAAAAAATATTTACATAGCATTAAAATAACAAATTTCTAAAGACAAATTTTACCAAGGAGGTAAAAAGTTATGCAATTAAACATATAAAATATCAAAGAAATTAGAGAAACACAAATAAATTTAAAAATATGTCTATTAATCAAAAGAATACATATTGTTAAAGTACCATATTATCTAGAGTAATCTATAAATTTAATAAACTTCCCATCAAAATTCCAGCAGCATTTTTTCACAGTAATGGAAAATACAATTTTAAAATTTACAAGAAACTACAATAAACTTTGAATAGGCCAAGCAATATTGAGGAAAAAGAACAAAGCAGAGGAACATACTTTGTAATTTCAAACTGTATTTCAAGACCATAGTAATAAAAACAGGATGGAATATACAGAAAAATTAACCAAAAACCAATGAAACAGAAACCACTACTCTCACATATTTCAGATATGATGAAAAGAGATAACTAAAAAAAAAAGAGTTTCTCAAAATTATGCAGATATTTGTATGTCCCCAAAACAATGGAAAAGCAATCAGATTGTGCAGTCTCATATATGCCATGAATAGGACTTTGGATCTCACTGTAAACTTGAAGGAAGATCATCCAAGGAAAAGTAGAATCCTTAGAGAATTCAAAAGCATAAGACAAAGATGCCCCTATGTGAGAGAAAAATTAAAAAAAAAAAGAAAAAAGAAAAGAAAAAAAACCCTCAAGCTTCCCAGAAACTTTGGAACACAGCTTTTCAAATTACATTTTAAAGACTGGCTTTCTTTTTAACCTTTGGACCGCTCATGGGTGTAATCTGTTTTATTTACTTTCACCTACCTGAGGGTTTGGCTACCATCTCATGCCTCTTGATATTCCAGGGTTCTTTACTTTGCTCGAAACAGGTGATCAGGTCTGGGGTAGTGAGAGCAACACCTGCTTTATTAAAAATAAATAACATAAATCATTCTCATGTTCTCTAGTTACTAACCTACTACTGTGCTCATTCAAAAGAATGTGATAGAATACCCTAGAAAGGGCCAGGCATGGTGGCTCATGCCCGCAATCTCAGCACTTGGGAGACAGAGGTGGGTGGATCACTTGAGGTCAGGAGTTGAGACCAGCCTGACCAACATGGTGAAACCCCGTCTCTACTAAAAATACAAAATTAGCCAGGCATGGTGGCGCATGCCTGTAATCCCAGCTACTTGGAAGGCTGAGGCAGTAGAATCTCTTGAAGCCCTGAGGCGAAGGTTGCAGTGAGCCAAGATCATGCTACTACACTGTAAACTGGGTGACGGAGTGAGACTCCATCTCAAAAAAAAAAAAACAAGCTTCACAACACCAGTGTATGTAAGATACTTTTCTGGATACCAAAGTATAAAACTAAGGGCATAAACACAAACGTACATTTTTTAGTGCTATATTTACATCATAAAGAATAAGATGTATGTTTTTAAGACAAAAAGACATGTTGAATTAGAAGGTACTTCTCAAATTAAAATGTGTACAATAAACTGAAGATGTTGCTGTGCAGGTTTTTATTTTTCAGAAGATCTGCAATAAAGTCTGAGTATTTGGATTTCTAACAAGGTCACTAGTAACATCAATGTTTTGGGGCCAAAAAGACTATTTTATCAAACATGTAGTAAGTGGAAGAGTCTGCATTTTACCCAGTTTTTCTGGCCTGTAAAAAAGATAAGAGCCTTCCCATCCCCTGCCTTTTTGTGTGTGTGTGTGTGTGTGTGACAAAGTTTCGCTCAGCTGCCCAGGCTGGAGTGCAGTGGCACAATCTTGGCTCACTGCAACCATCATCTCCTGGGTTCAAGTGATTCTCTTGTCTCAGCCTTCCAAGTAGCTGGGATTACAGGCACCCGCCATCATGCCTGGCTAATTTTTGCATTTTGGTAAAGATGGGGTTTCACCATGTTGGCCAGGCTGGTCTTGAACTCCTGACCTGAGGTGATGTGTGCCTGCCTCAGCCTCCCAAAGTGCTGGGATTACAGGTGTGAGCCACCGTGCCCGGCCGAGCCTTCCTTTTCCAAAGACAGATAGAAGCAAAGTAAACCACAGAAGAAAGGGCAGCTGCCAGATTCAATGATGGTTTATGCACATCAGCTGCATAAATATACTTAATAATAAAGAGAAAAATAATTAATTCCATAGTTAAAAAAAAAAGTCAGAGCTCTTTATCCAAGTAAATCATTAACATCAACGGCACCAGAACAAATTTTTATGATGTGCTGCTTCACACAGAAGAACATACCATCACTGCCAAAATATCACCCCTCAAGAAGTAAATTATAGTCTGACTTTAACCACACAGGAACAACGGCTTAACTCGAAGTTCAAGATACAGATATCCCCCATGTTCTGTAATTTTTAATAATGATTTTTTTCCTAGTAGAACAGGTAGGAAATGCTAAAATTTTTTTTTTTCTTTTTGAGATGGAGTTTTACTCTTGTTGCCCAGGCTGGAATGCAATGGCACAATCTCAGCTCACCACAACATTTACCTCCTGGGTTCAAGTGATTCTCCTGACTCAGCCTCCTGAGTAGCTGGGATTACAGCATCATGCACAGCTAATTTTGTATTTTTAGTAGAGACGGGGTTTCTCCATGTTGGTCACGCTGGTCTTGAACTCCCAACCTCAGGTGATCTGACTACCTCGGCCTCCCAGAGTGCTGGGATTACAGGTGTGAGCCACTGCTCCTGACCCAGTAATGATTTTAAGTAGTCTTTCTTTATCACCCTAGAGAGCAGGTATCTCTTAATTTATTTCAGAACTTTCAGGGTAATAAGTGCCATTCTGTTTAAATAAGCATTTTCTTAATCCTGTTCTGCATAGAGATAATAGAGAACATAGATGGAACCTCAACATTAAAATATCTTTTAGTAAAAATGTTCTTTATCTTTACTAAAAATCCCAGCTTTCCCCCACTAGAAATCTTGAGTATTGACATCTTCCGATATTCAACAGCTACCAAGGGAACATTTTAAATATTGCAGATAATAAATTCATGGTAGGTATTCTGTATGAAATATAAGACGCCATGATGTAGAGAATGTAGAGAAGGCTCTGGGATATAGGAAAGAAATATTTTGCAGAGATCCTTGGCAAGCACAAAAATTTTAAAAAGTAGTTAAAACAAACTCATTAGGGGTCAGCACAGACATGGTTCAGGGCTCAGTCTCACAACATTGCCCTCATTGCAGATGCCAGTCACAAACTCCATAGGCCCTTCTATGCTTCTGAGCTGCTGTTTAAAAACTGGGGACTCCTACAACCTTCCTCAAGTTCAATAATTTGATGGAGCTACTCACAGAACTCAGCAAAACACTGTAGTTATGTTTACCAGTTTATTATAAAAGACACAACCCAGGAAAAGTCAAACAGAAGAATGTATAGAAAAAAAAAAGGTAGGGAAAGATGAAGCATATAGATAATCCTGGTAAATAGCTGTGATTAATAAAATTCTTCATCCTTTGTGTTCTCCAGAAACAGTTTATGGAAAGAAACACCCTTCCATTGTAACTTGGATGGTGCTCTCTTTTCTTATTTATCACATAGCCAGACACAGACTCTGTTGGAGGTGTATTGAACTAGAGCAACTCCAGTCTGAATATGGGCTGAGTAAAATAAGGCTGAGACTCCTGGGCTGCATTCCCAGATGGTTAGGCATTCTAAGTTACAGGATGAGTTAGGAGGTCAGCACAAGATATAGGTCATGCAGACCTGGCTTGCAGTAAACAGCTTGCAGTAAAGAAGCTGGATAAAACCCGCCAAAACCAAGATGATGAAGAGAATGACCTCTGGTCATCCTCACTGCTACACTCCCACTGATGCCACAACAGATTATAAATGCCATGGCAAGGTCAGGATGTTACACTATAATGGTCAAAAAAAGACAGATATAAGTAATATACCCCTTGTTTAGCATATAATTAAAACTAGCCATAAAAATGGGCAACCAGACTGTGGAGGAAGCCATTCTTTTATTTCTTTACTTTCTTAATGAATTTGCTTTCACTTTATTCTATAGACTCACCCTGAGTTCCTTCTTGAGTGAAATCCAAGAACTCCATCTTGGGATTTGGACTGGGACTTCTTTCCTGGTAACATTTTCCTGGCAACTACAAAGGGACTATACTGAAGAGACCTCTGATCCAAAGGAAAATTACCTGTGTGCATTAATCGCTGACTTTGGGTGAGTGGGATGCATATACTTCGGTAAAGGAGGAGATTGAGTTAGAGGCCCAACTTAAGAGAGTTACAGTCTCTTCTAAGATAGAGTGGATTAAACGTTCCTTTTAATAAAAGGCAAGGATGCTTGATTGAACTTGGATTCGATGTCCAACTTAGGAAGGTTATGGTCCTTCCTAAGACTTAGAAGCTTAGACACCCCTCTCAGTAAAGTCCCTCTCAGCTAAGAACTGGTTTGGAACTATGGGATGTTAATTGCTATTCTCTTTGGATAACTGTCTTACTCTTTGTTGCTAGCTATGGGTGACAGAATTAGGCCTCTACAGGACTATGGAACATAGGGAGCTTTTTCCTGTTTAAAAGGGAAAACTTGAGACCTGATAGGACTCCTGGAAAATATACTTTTGCTACTGACAAGTGGCCACCTGAACTTTTCATTGTCCCTTCAATTGGTGGGTCTTTCTCTGGCCTCCCTGAGCTCTTTGCTTTCCCAATCCTGCCACAATCAATGCTTTTCTCTCTCCTTTTCCTTTATTATCTTTCCCATTACTCAGGATGACCATCTTGCCCAGAGACCACAAGTTGAAACTCCTGATCAGAGGCTGAATTAATGATGAGAGGGCCCAACTGGGGGCAAGTTTGAGGCCTACCAGTTTGATATTGACTGCTAAGTACAGAGGCTAATGTCTATGTTTTGTCACACATATTTTGCTCTGGCCAAAATGAAATAAGAAAATTTTCTTTTGTGTTGTGGCTTGGCCCACAGGGCTGTGGTGCAGCCAACCATGTCACTAGAGCCACTAAGGGACAGGGAATTCAGAAGCTTGGCATGCTTGCAAAAGCATACAAATTTCTCTTCTTTTCTTTTTTTGAGATGGAGTCTCATTCTATCACCCAGGCTGGAGTGCAATGCCATGATTTAGGTTCACTGAAACATCTGTCTCCCAGGTTCAAACAATTCTCCTGTCTCAGCCTCCCAAGTGGCTGGAATTATAGGTGCCCACCAGCATACCCAGCTAATTTTTGTACTTTTAGTAGAGACAGGATTTCTTCATGTTGGCCAGGCTGGTCTTGAACTCCTGATCTTAGGTGATCTGCCCACCTCGGCATCCTAGAGTGCTGGGATTACAGGTGTGAGCCACCATGCCTGGCCAAACATGTACAAATTTTACCAATCAGACTTCTGGTTTCTCTCTATATATGCAACCTGCTTGAATAAATGATAAAAATTACTGTTTATTTCCTCTGTGAAGTTTTGTTTTTGTTTTAAGATGGAGTCTTGCTCTGTTGCACAGGCTGGAGTGCAGTTGCACAATCTTGGCTCACCACAACCTCTACCTGCCAGGTTCAAATGATTCTCCTGCCTCAGCCTCCCAAGTAACTGAGACTACAGGCACACACCACCATGCCCAGCTAATTTTTTTATTTTTAGTAGAGACAGGTTTCACTATGTTGGCCAGGCTGGTCTCAAATTCCTGACCTCGTCATCTGCCTGCCTCAGCCTCCCAAAGTGCTGGGATTACAGGTGTGAGCCACTGTTCCCAGCCTCTCTGTGAAGTTTTAATTGGAACATGCATTTGTGGGGCTAGTCTTAAGCTGTAACAAATCTGTTGTGCTTCGTGCTATAAATGTCTTTCTGTATTGTTCCATTATTAAGAGGGGTACCTTAGAATAGAATGCTGGCGGAGGACCCCATAATCCTGCTGTTTAAGATAGCTCAGAAAACTGATCACTCATGTCCTTGGAAGCTTGACTCTGTAACCATGTTACAGTATCTTCTTCTGATCTCCACCATCACAGATGGCCCGGCTTCAGGGTTCAATTCCCAACTTATAGAAAGAGTAGTTTCTTGTTTATTTTGGCGATATTTTGTTGATTTTATTCCCTTCCATGAACTGTCCTGAATTTTCCTTTCTCAGAAAACCTTTGAAGTTACTTTTGGTAACGTTCAAAATCCCTGACTAACATCTGGTCATAAGTACTTTAAACATTCTTTTTTTTTTTGAGACAGTGTCTCACTCGGTTGCCCAGGCTAGAGTGCAGTGGTGCCATCTCAGCTCACTGCAAACTCCGCCTCCTAGGTTCAAGCAATTCTCTGCCTCAGCCTTCAGAGCAGCTGAGATTCCAGGCATACACCACTAAGCCCGGCTAATTTTTGTATTTTTAGTACAGAGGTGTTTCACTATGTTGCCCAGGTTGGTCTGGATCTCCTGACCTCGTGAACCACCCACCTCAGCCTTCCAAAGTGCTAGGATTACAGGTGTGAGCCACTGTGCCTGCCTGGCCAATACTTTAAACTTTCTAAAAGAGCACTATGGTTAAAAGTCAGCTTAACTAACAGCAGATATTCAAGCTCTAAGAGCCTGGGACTCTTTGGGAAAAATAGAAGGTGCCACAGACCCTGTTTTGGAAAACACCTCTTTTTCCTCACAAAACCCCAGGAATTGAAAGTGGATAGATCTCTCTTAAAATGAGGTTCTATTCTCTTTTGCATTGCATTATCTGACATTTTTGGCTTTGTGGGTTATCAGAAATTATTTCATATTATGAAAAAAATTTGGCATGTAATAACAAGGTAAGAAATATGCTTTTGAGGATGGCTAATAGCAGTTATGGGGAAATAGCTCTTCACATTTGGCTCAAAGAAGCATACTCTTAACTGCCTAGGAAATATGGAGATGTACCCCCCAACACCCACAGTGAGAATTAAGACTTCCATGGGGATGAATTGATTCTCTCTTTTTTAGATCCAAGATCTGATGTAAAAATGAGACCCTTGGCTGGGAGTGGTGGCTCATGCCTGTAATCTCAGCACTTTGGGATGCCAAAGCAGGTGGATCACAAGGTCAGGAACTTGAGACCAGCCTGGCCAACATGGTGAAATCCTGTCTCTACTAAATATACAAAAAATTAGCCGTTTTTTTTTTCAAGAGTTCTCAGGGGAAATAAAAGGAAAAAAAAAAGGAAAAGTTAGCCGGGCATGGTCGCGGTGGCGCACACCTGTTATCCAAGCTATTAAGGAGGCTGAGGCAAGAGAATCACTTGAACCCAGGAGGCAGAGATTGCAGTGACCTGAGATCTCACCATTGCACTCCAGCCAGGGTGACAAGGCAACACTCTGTCTAAAAAAAAAATTAGACCCTTACTTTTAGAGGATCTGTTTTCCATCTTTAGAGTCTACTATGAACATCTCTATGCATGCACCTAAAAAATTTAGAGAAAGTAGAAAAACTTCTGGATACACACAAACTCCTAAGATTGAAGCAGGAAGCAACAAAAGTCTTGAAAAGAGCAACAATGTATAAAATGTATAATGAAATTGAATTAGTAATTTTTTTGTTTTTTGAGACAGAGTCTCACTGTCACCTAGGCTGAATTGCAGTGGCATAATCTCAGCTCACTGCAACCTCCACCTCCTGGGTTTCAAGTAATTCTCTGCCTCAGCCTCCCAAGTAGCTGGGATATGCCCTGCTAATTTTTTTTTCAGTAGAGATGGGCTTTAACCATGTTGGCCAGGCTAGTCTTGAACTCCTGACCTCATGATCCGACTGCCTCAGCCTCCCAAAGTGCTGGGATTACAGGCGTGAGCCACTGCACCCAGCCTTAAAAAAGAAGTTAACTTATCTCTGTTTGGCCAGGTGTGGTGGCTCACACCTGTAATCCCAGCACTTTGGGAGGCCAAGGCAGGTGGCTTATCTGCGGTCAGGAGTTGGAGACCAACCTGGCCAACCTGGTGAAACCCTGTCTCTACTAAAAGTACAAAATTAGCTGGGTGTGGTGGTGCATGCCTGTAATCCCAGCTATTCGGGAGGCTGAGGCAGGAGAAGAATCACTTGAACCGGTAGGGCAGAGGTTGCAGTGAGCTGAGATCATGCCATTGCACTCCAGCCTGGGCGACAGAGCAAGACTCCATCTCAAAAAAAAAAAAAAAAAAAGAAAGAAAAATGTTAGCCGGGCATGGTGGCACTCATGTGTAGTCCCAGCCACTCGGGAGGCTGAGGCAGGAGAATTGCTTGAACCCAGGAGGCAGAGGTTGTAGTGAGCCAAGATAACGCCACTGCACTCCAGCCTGGGCAACAGAGTAAGACTCTGTCTCAAAAAAAAATAATAATAATAATAAATAAAATAAAATAAAAATAATCCTACCTACAATAACTGTAGTAACTATATTTAAAAATAAATATATGCAAAAGGGTGAAACATCTTACATTATAAAGAACATCAAGCAAAAAATTAAATAATATACAAATGGAAAAATATTACTTCAGTTATGAATTGGTATTATTAATATTTTTAAATGTATTTTACACAAAATGACCTACAGATATAATGTAACCTCTATCAAAATACCAGTGACATACCTCATAGAAGTTTTAAAAAATGTATCTAAAATTTATATGGTACCACAAAAGACCCTGAATACCTAAGCAATCAAGCAAAAAAGAAAGGCTGAAGGTATCACATTATCTGACTTTGAAATCTACTACAAAACAATAGTAAGCAAAGCAGTATGATACTTAAATAAAAACAAAGACATAGGTCAATGGAGCAGAAAAGAGAGATCAGACATATATCCATGTATTTACAGTTAACTGATTTTGAATATAGGTGACAATTTTATAGAAAAAGAAGAGTATCTTTAATAAATAGTGTTGAGAAAACTTTATGGCCACATACAGAGCAATAAAATGAGACCCCTAGTTAACACCACATACAAAAATCAACTCAAAATAAATTAGAAACTTAGAAGTAAGATTTAAAACCCTGAAACTAATAGAAAAAATAGAGTGAAAGCACCATAACATTGCTCTGGGCAGTGACTTTTTTGCTTTACCCTCAAAATTCCAGAAAACCAAAGGAAAAATAGATGAGTCAGATTACTTCAAATTAAAAAGCTACTGCACAAAATCTACTACAATCAACAGGATGAGACAACTAAAAAATGGTAGAAAATATGTGCAAATCATACATGTAATAAGGGGTTACTGACAAAATCAACAGTTCAGCATCTAATGAATAAATAAAGAAAATGTGGCAGTAAGTAACAAGACCTTAGTTCGAGGGCGAGTTGTGTCCTTTTGTCTTCATACCAGCAGTGACACGACGGGGTACACTCCGGATGAGAAACTGCGGATGCAGCAGCTGCGAGCACTAAGAAGGCAATGGCTAAAGGACCAGGAACTGAGCCCTCAGGAGCCAGTGCTGCCCCCAGAGAAGATGTAGCCTATGGAGAAATTCTGGAATAAGTTTTTGGCGAATAAGATCCCTTGGAAGAACATGTTATATAAGGTATACGGAAAGAGTATGTTTATTTTTAATCATGTACTTGTACCCGTCTGGATTGTTTATTATTACATGAAATATCATGTGGCTACAAAACCATATGCCATCGTTCAATCGAAGGCCAGAATATTCCCAAGTGATACAATTGTGGAGACTGGAGAAGTAATTCAACCTATGAAAGAATTTCCTGATCAACATCATTAAAGATTATGTAAAAACTTAAAAGGCTTATGAGCCTAAGTTTGTTCCTACATAACCATATTTACTGAATTTTCTGGAAGAGTAACTTAGTAGTTTAATCTCAGAAATTGTCATATTTCTTTTCAAGCATTGTACAATTTGAGACTCTGAGTAATTTAACAATAAATAAAAACTGGACATGCTAAACAAAACAAAAAAAAGAAAATGTGGTAGATATACACTATGGAATAGTATTCATCTAAAAAATTCTATTATTTTCTTTTTTTTTAATTGTACTTTAGGTTCTGGGGTACATGTGCAGATCACGCAGGATTGTTGCATAAGTACACACATGGCAATCTGGTTTGCTGCCTCCATCCCCCTGTCACCTACATCTGGCATTTCTCCCCATGTTATCCCTCCCTGACCTCCCCACCACCCCACGGCTGTCCCTCCCTTGACCACCGCCAACAGATCTACCCTCCCTGTGTCCCTGTGTTCTCATTGTTCAACATCTACCTATAAGTGAGAACATGCAGTGTTTGATTTTCTGTTCTTGTGTCAGTTTGCTGAGAATGATGGTTTCCAGATTCATCCATGTCCCTACAAAGGACATGAACTCATAATTTTTTATGGCTGCATAGTATTCCATGGTATATATGTGCCACATTTTCCTTGTCCAGTCTATCGTTGATGGGCA
>CAUYLG010016662.1:0-18078 GCA_963573385.1 Cacajao melanocephalus | reverse complement strand
TTAATACCCATTTTTAGACTGCATTCTAGCCTGGGCAGTAGAACAAGAATCCTGTTCTCTCTCCCTCTTTTTCTTCCTCTTTCTTTCTCTCGTACATTCTTTTCTTTCTTTCTTTCACTCTCACTTTCTTTCCTCTCTTTTCCTTACTTTCAGAAAAAAAAAATGTTTAAATTGAGCTAATTAAAGCAAGCTATATATTAGGATTCAAGTCTAAAAAGGAAAAGGAATAAAAATATGAAACTTTAAAATATGGCATGGAGAGCAGAAGATGAATGCCACTCAGAGGACTTCTATAATATTATTGATCAAGACTACATCCAGAGAGGATTGATAATTTTGCCATCTTCATGGGTTAGAGACAAGAGTTACAACAATAGGCCAAGTCAGGGTATATAAGCAAAATCATATGCCCTGCACTTGTGTTCCAAAGTAAACTACGCCTCAAAGTTCACTCTCCCAAGACTGTTACAGGTGGTCCTCAACTCACAATGGTTCAACTTAAGGAATTTTCAACTTTATAACTGTGTTTTCCTATAATGAGATTATGTCCAGATAAACCCATCATAAGTTGAAAATATTCTGTTAAAAAATATGTTTTTGACTTACAATATTTTCAAAGTACAATAAGTTTATCCAGATGTAACCCCATCATAAATTGAGGAGCATCTGTGTATTAGAAGGTTAGAAGAGAAGGGATGTGAGAGAGACTGTATCAAAGCTGACACCTTTTTCTGATATTGGAAACATTATTTAACTTCTCAAAGTTTCCATGAAATAAGGATTATTGTTTTTTTGAAAAAAGACTCTTAATCTGATCAGATTAGACATCAAACAGGTAATTTTATTATTAATAGAGCCTAGTGAAACACTACAGAACTAGTTCTCTTTGCCAAGTGAACTTGCTAAAGCTGATGTCCAGAATTAGGCAGTGTTAAACTAGCTGTCGTAGGCAATGCTAGACCAAGAAATAACACTTACTTTCTGTAGGCATGTAGCTTCCCTTAGCTTTTGGTTGACATTACAGACATTCACATAAAAGTTTTTAAATCTCCTCATTTAGAATCTATAGTGTACACTGTTATTTTGTCAAATATCAACTGATTTGTGTAGGAATTTTTAATTAACAAAATTATTTCATAGTCATTATCTCTTTGATGGTAGCATAATTGATATTAGTACCCCCCAAAATGTAAATCCATCAATATCATCACATCTAAAACTTTAATATTTTCCTGTAAGTTTATTTCATAATTGCACTTTTGTTAATGAAGTATTTGTCATCTCTATTCTTTTTGCCCTTGGCTAATGGAGTTTAAAAGACACTGATACATCATAGCATCATTAGCCTCTAGGTGCTTGCTAGTTCATTTCCTTATTGATGAAATCACCTTCGGATAAGGACTCCATAACTATACCTCATTGGATACATACAGGATGAATCTGCCTTTTGTTAAATTCTAATACATAGCAGACTATTTTATCACATATTTCCTGTGTGTATCTCATTAATGTTACTTGTTCTTTTATAGAAAACCAATTTCACTCTATATTTTTGCTTATGTTGTACCACAGGAATAACTGCTGCCTGGCCAAAACTGGTTATTTTTCACACTTTCGCAGTACATTTTGTCTTTTCTTAGGATCCCTTATGTTGAAAGTGAAGTGCTACAAATTTCTCATCGCCTTAGCAATCATGTATTGATCTATTTGTTCTCCCTCTGCTCTTTTTCTGTGAGTCTAAATTGCTTAAGTACTGAAATCTCTCAAGGTAGTGACCTGAAATATTAACAGGTTACATCACCTCATTAAGCAAAAGAAACTGCTCTTATTCAAAGTCTATAGATGCTGACATTGCATTTACAGCAAAAAATTAATGTTTGCATGGAAGTGTGGTAGGAAAGATACTCTATACCTCCGGACTGGGCATCCTTTAACTTTTCATTGGTTATAACAATTTCACCCCTTAGTTATTGCCTTTCCTTGAAAAGTAAAGATTAATGATGCTAAAATGATACATTTTAATATCATCAAGTTATACTTCTGACTACTTCATATGTTGATGATCTGGCACTTTTTTTCAGAAATAGCACAAGTTCATTTGAAGGAGAAAGACAACCCTTAAATAACAGGCCAATTATTATTTTAATCAATAGCAGTATTATATTTTAAATTAATCTTCAAAAGTCCCTGAAGCTAAAATTTCAAAAGTCATTAATCAATTAAGCAAAATACTACACAGTCTTTCAAAGCAATCTATCTCTTGAAGGTTGAACAACCTGTCTTCTGAGAATGAAAATTTAATGCTTTTTCTTCACTTTGACTGTGTAGTTTTATTTTTCTTACACTAAATAGAATTGCATTGGAACAATTACCCAATTTTTTTTTCTTACACTAAATAGAATTGTACTAGAACAATTGCCCAATATGTAAAAAATGTAATGGTGTAAATATGAATGATGGTGTAAATTATAGTGCATTTAAATGGTTATATTTTATTCACAAAAAATTGTAACTCTTTAAGAAATGGTATTCTTTAGCAATATCAAGGACAAGGTGCTAAAACAACTTATTTTCTACAATTATAGACTATCAGAAACTTTACTATTTGAAATAATATCAGAAAGACTGGAACATGCCCTCTTGTTTGAAGAATCTTAGCCATGTGAGTCATCTGGACATTGAGAAGCAACCTTGGGTTTCCATTCAGGTGCGCAGCTTCGGCCAAGGGCTTTTCAGACATGTTTACAAATCTAGTTCCCAAGATATAGCACACTGAGTCTTCCTCTCAGCCATGATAGTAATCAGATCATGATATTCTTACCGGAAACTAAAACATTGACACAACTGAAGTCACACAACACTTTACCTTTTGGCAATTTTCTTATCAGTAACTTATCCATAATTCAGTCTCATCTGATGTTTAAGGGAGAACTAATCACTGTAATCATTCTTTACAGTTATTCAATATAAGCTTAAATTCTGCTAAAAGGAAAAACCTCTCTCTTCTTACTAAGATATCCAGTCTATAGTGTCTCATCATGTGTACTCCCCCTGGATGCAACAAGTTCATAAATCTTTGTTTCACTAAAGGTATGCTGGAATTCATCAAAATTCCTAAGTTGACCCCTTCAGCCTGCAAAACACTCCTAAAATGGAAAATGTCAAATATTTTGAAATAAAGGAGTAATTTAGCTTAAACAAAATGGGAGGAATGTGTGTACATGATAAATATCTAATTCAATTCCTTATCTTTTAAAAATAATCAAGCATCATCACATACTACTGCTATGTAGTAAGCTGCTAAGTGCTGAGATTTTCTGCTTCTGCCAAAGCAATTAACATGTAATTCTCCATTTTGCTGTTCCTAAGCTGTGACTAAAGCTATCAGGCCTAAACTTTTCTCAAAACACTTCCCAACCTTCTCAATGTTCAAATGTCTATATTGCTTCATTCCTCCAGAATGTTCTTAACACAAACTAATTGAGTTAATGTTTTTAATTTGGAACATTTTAGGTGCTACAGAACAGGCAGTCTGGATCATTCATTATAAATAGGATTTTACCAAGGGAGAAATGATGTTATTACAGAGCTACTCCGTGAATAGCATGAAGTTGTCATTTCAGACACAGTTGAGACAATACAAGTTTAAAATACTTCCTCATTTCCCTTGGAAAGAGTAAACATGGAAGCTAGAAACAGCTTGCTACTCGCTGTGGCTGAAATATGGCATACAAAGAAGAAATTGCTGAGTAAATTAGAGAAAAATATAGAGCATGCAAAGATTTTAAGCCTGACTTTAAGGCCCAGAATATTCTATTAACATCTGTAATATGGAGGAAGATGTAAACTGATTTATGTTGTTGCAATGAGCAGAAGTAAGAGTGATGAATAGCAGTTATTGCTGAATTTCTGGTCAATATAATAGTTATTTTTCTAGTAACTACAGCTATTTAGACAATAAGATAGGTAAATTAGATTGAGTGCTTCTTTTTTTCCAGAAGTAACTAGGTAGATATTTAATGCCTATGCCTCAGGAATGCCTTAAAAATAATTTCTACTTTCAACAAAAGATGAAAGTTAACTTTAAATTCTATGATCATATCATATTTTCTTTCAGAATCCTAATAAACTAATCAGTATATTAAGATGGACACAATTATGCCACCTTCGCTAAGCAATGCATTAACATATAAGAGAAGCTTTTAAAGTTACAAAAAATAATGACCATGTACCTTTGAGAACATTTGGCATGGTGCTGTAGCAGCAGGAAAATAGGAGAAAGATTAAACATCAAGGGTACTTTTAAAATGTGAGCAGCACTATTTTTACAATAGCAAAGACGTGAAATCAACCTAAATGCCCATCAGCAGTAAACTGAATAAAGAAAATGTGGTTCACATATACCACAGAATATTATACAGCCATGAAAATGAACAAGATCCTGTCCTTTGCAGCACCCCTGATGGAACTGGAGGATGTTCTCCTCAGTGAACTCACACAGGAACAGAAAACCAACTGCCATAACGTCTCATTTTTAAGCAGAAGCTGAACATTGAGTATATATGGACAGAAAGAACGGAAGAAACAGACACTGGGAGCCACTGGAGGTTGAAGGGGGGGATGAGGGTATCAAAAGCTTCATATCATTTACTATGATTATTACCTGGATTATGAAACAATCTGCACACAAAACTCCTATGAAATGCAACTTATCTATATAATAAACTGTAAATGTACCACTGAACCTAAAATAAGTTAAGAATAAAAATAAATGTGATGTTGCACTCTACAAAACATTTCTTACTTTGCATAATTATGGAATAAGCAAAATTAATGCCAATTATATCAGAAAATTACATATATTATAATTTAATAATAGATTAGTCTATCATATAATATCATCAGAAGCAAACATTTGGAACGCCTACTAACAACGAGGCTCTCCGAGATATTTTGTACGTATTATCACTAACCAACCTGAAAGGCAAACATTATACTCATTTCACAGGCCACAAAACCAGGCTGAAAAAGACGAGGATGATGACAGAGCGAGTAAGTGACAGGTGAGCATTCTGTCTCCCTGCCCTATGGCATAATCATCTTAGTAGACAAATCACTTAATGGCTTAAAAAGTGTTACTTAATTTTTCATGACTTTCATATATTTACTAAGTAAGTACATTTACTTAGTAAATTCTAAGTAAGATGTGTTTCTTGGCCTCTTTTGGTTATCAAGAAGAGTTATTTTGTCATTTAATATTCTTTTTTTCTAGCTACAAATGGGAAAATCTTGGTTTCTACACTCAGTTGCTCAAATGCAAAATGATATTTCTGTCTGGAAATAATATCCTAAAGAACATTGGAAAAAAGGTATAAAAGAATTAAAATTGAAATATAAAATAATTTTATATTTAACTCAATAGACTGAAATAACTTTAAAATATAACAAAATTGGAGAAAAGATGTTAAACATATCTGGTGATGACTCTACAAGACTTAACAGAATGGCAGCTGCTGTCACTTCCAATATTCCAGGCAGTGTATCTCCCATTTTCTGTAGCAGTCATGATTTATACTGTCATCTTGTTCACAGTTCTTCAATATTTGCTACTCCTCTAAAGAACTGGAATTTCTTATAATTCTACATTTCAGGTACGAAAATGATATATTCTGGTTTCTACTGTAATTTAGCCACTTATACCATTTTTAGTGTGACTAAACAAGATATTTTATAAGAAAAAATAACAGTAAAATGTAATTGAAGAAACAATGTTAATTCACTGTTATTACAGTCTATTGCACTTGCAGAAATAAGTATTTCAAATGTTTATGTGTGTGTGTGTGTGTGTGTGTGTGTGTGTGTTTGTATACACACACAAGGCAGCATTGTTTTCTGGCTGTAAAATGCTGTCTCTGCTCCTTGAATGAAAGGTGGTTACAAGATATACAGTGTGTATGCATATGCAAGAATCAAGAAAATAAATGTAAGTAAGTATCATAAAATGTCTTTTTGTTTGTTTGTTATATTTTTTATTTCAATAGCTTCTGGAGTACAACTGGGTTTTGGTGACATGGATGAATTTTGCTGCGGTGAATTCTGAGATTTTAGTGCACCTGTAACCCAAATAGTGTACATTATAACAAATTTGTAGTTTTCTATCCCACACCCTCCATCTACCCTCCCCATTCAGAGTCTCTGAACTCCAGCTTTTATTTTTATAAAGGAAAGTTTTATTTAAAAAGCTGTTGAAATGAAATTAATGAGATCAATTTGGAGATTAGTAAACACTTGAAGAAGCTAAACAATTCTTAAATAGTTTTGTCACCTGAATGTTTATAAATAAGAGACAGGTTACTGAACAGTCAAAATGACCAATGAGGTGGGAAACAGTTTCTAAAGAGCAGTCTATTTAGTATTTCGTATTTGCAAATACTCTTTGACTGTAAAGCCTAGGTGCTAGTCAAAATGATGGATAATACTGTTTGCAAAAAGAAAAACAAAGCATGTTTATATTTTAGACAGAGGTGAGCTAATTAATATACCATTAACCAAAAAATAATTTATTATAAAATTAATGCAACTAATTATGCAAATCCTCCACCAAGTGATAGAGAAAGTAAGGTTCTGGGCAGGGTTAAATACAGTCTTATTAGTGATGGCTGGGAGGTGGGAGGAGGAGCAGAAGGAAAAAGTAGAAAATGCAGTGAAATAGGAGTACTTTCCATTCCTGAAGTTGATTCCAAACAGCATCAAGAAAAGAAGGTCATTTATTGAGGCAAGTTATAAAAAGCAAGGCAGTTGCATGGATTTGGTCAGGCCATTACTAAAGGGACAGAAATACGTATTTATATACAGTAGTATAAGAAAGTGAGTGAAAATTAGCAGAGATTTCAACAATTATTTTAGAGAGTATTAATACAGACAATATTCTATAACGTCAAATTTAGCTACTTCCCATCTCCTTACAATAATATCCAAAACTCCTTGCTGTGTACCATGGGTGGTGGCTTTGCAACGTATTAACTTGGCTCTACTAAACTACATTCCCCCAAATTCTTTTCTCTGCATGTTTTTGGTTAGGGTAGTGCTCCAGAGAATTCTTTCTTGTGGAGATTTTGGAGAGTTAAAATGGAGCTGAGCCATTCGTAGTTCCCACGCATTGTCATTTACCTGCTGGCTCATCTTGTTGTAATGAGGCCATGACCGGGCCTTCAGCTGCTCCACCTTCCTTTAAATCTTCCTTCAGCTCCTCCAACTCCTGGACCAAGTGTGTGCTAACTCCATGACAGAGCCTCCCATTTAATTCCACCATGAAGGATCAGAAGCAGTGGGAGCTAGCATGGGTTCCAGATTGTGCTTGTGGATTCCAGCCTTTTCTTGCTCTCTGTCACTTTACCTCCAACGTACCTTCCTGGCTGCTGGCCCTGTGGACTTCTAAATCTCCATCATGAGACATGAAGACAGTTCAGTAGCCAAACAGTCTTACAGAAACTGTTTAACCAGCTCTTAAAAATGCATGAAATCAGATCCCTATAACTAATCCTGTGTGTGTGTGTGTGTGTGTGTGTGTGTGTGTGTGTGTGAGAGAGAGAGAGAGAGAGAGAGAGAGAGAGAGAGAGAGAGAAATGTATCGTTTATACTTCTAATGGCTCTAAGTTGGAAATCAAGGAGTCTGAAATCAAGGCTGGTGTCTTCTGTTGGCTCTAAGGCAGATGCTATTCCATGCTGTCTCTCTCCTGACCGCTGATGCTTTGCAAACAATCTTCAGCATTCCTTGGTTTGTAGAGGCCTGACCCCTCTTTCAGCGCTGCTTTCATTTCACATGGTATTCTCCTTGTGTGCATGCCTCTATACCCAAATGTCCCTTTTTATAAGGACTCCAGTCATATTGCATTTGGCCCACCGTACTCCAGTATAATCTCATCTTAACGAATTACATTCGCAGCTGCCTTTTTTCCAAGTACATTCACATTCTGAGTGCTGGGGATTAGGATCTCGACCAATGTTTTCGGTATACAGACAACTCAACCCATAACAGTCTGTATGCATATAACACATACATATACACAAATATACATACATGCCACATATACATACACATATATATGCACAAAAACATGCATGTGTAAACACACACACCTGGTATGCTTCTTTAAATGAATCCTTCATTAAAGACCGTCTGTGTTATAAAATTTTACACATTCATGCCTTTGTTCAAGATGGAAATATCTTCCTGCCATTTATTTCCTATGGAACACCTACTTTTATTCCAAAACCCAAGTCAAATGTTACCTGTAGAGTATTCCTTCCTTTTTACCAGGTCAACGTTGGGGACAGAATTAATTACTGTAGACATAGACAATACACAGACAATAGAATAATAGAATCCTTCAGATTGTGAATGGTATTTTTTAAATTTCATAAAATAAGGCAATAATCCAATATCGTCTCTGACCGTATTGTTGGTTTTTGGAGGATAAAGGACATGATTTATTAATATTGTGTTCAAAGCACTTTAGCAGTAGAAATCACAAATAGTTTAAAAATTCTGCTGAATTAAATACAGTTTGGTCCAACTGAGTATTTGTATAACATTGGGTTAATTAATTGCAAGCAAATCAGATAGAATTTAACACATAATCTAGATTTTGTCAACCAGATACACTCAGGTAGCAGTGCATAAATGGAGGTAACTTCTACAAGCAAAAAGACTGGATCCTGAAGAAAACATGAATGATGCAGGAACGCAGTTCCCCTCAATAAGCTAATGGAGTTTACGGCATCTACTCCCTGCTGACAGAGGAACTGAGAAAAAGCAGGTTTTTAAGGTAGATGCTCTGTTTCTGGTTGTGTAACATTCAAGCTTGGTTCTTTAACAAGAAGAATTTCAGAGCTACCTAATCTCTTTCACTAAATCCTACTCTGCTCCAGCTTGTTATATGAGATCTTATTTCTCACAAATAAAAATCCTGAAAGATGATCTATGATAACAACTTTTTCATTCTCAATTATCTGAACCAAGAGACAACTCCTTTTCCAGATGATGAATATAAGTACTGTTATTCAGGAACACTGGATCATATTTAAGATGAGGTTCCAAAGAAGTCGTGCAAGATAAAGAAAGAAACACATTTACAGAGAAATGTAGAAAGAAGGAAAAACATGAGAGAAACTAGTCTCCAAGAGACATAGAGTGAAATGTTTGCCTTACTTCTCTATTCCAGTTTCCAAAGAACAAGTTTTATTTATTTGTCTGAAGTTATGCATAAAGTGAAAGTATAACATACCCTTATTACACTCTTAGCAATTAAGTTCTCACTTTAGGGACCTACAATCTTACAATCTGAAGAAGTCAGACAAACCTACGTTCTCATTTACACCATCCTGACTCACTAATAGCTGAAATCTAAATGAGATTTTCATTATGCTTGTTTAACTCTACTATTAAATTGTATTTAACTATTTAACATACACATTGTATATATAGAAACAATTACTATTACTAATGATAAGGAGAGAATCTCTCAAAGTTCCTATGGATTTTATTCTCATTGCACAGGAAAAATAGAAAAACTTTTAAAATACAGAAGTGTGTATTTTTTTTTACTTTTGAAATGTTTATTTTGTTTAATTTTGATAAAATATGCATAACATAAAATGTACTATCTTAATTATCTTTAAGCACACAGTTCAGTAGTGTTAAGTACATTTACATTGTTGTGAAACTTATCTGATTATTTTTAATATCTGTAAAGTACCCATTATATAGATACTAGGTAAACCTAAGTAATGCACTATTGGTGGACATTCTCCACATGTTTTTAAAAACAACGGGGCTAAATAAAAGTTATTCTAGTGGGCAAGGCTCTTCGGGAAGATAGGGAGAAAGACATTTTAGTCCTTGGTATTTTTTTAAAAAATGTTTATATTCTGTCTTTTATCTCAAGATAATCATGCAATGCCAAAAGTATCTCACACATTTTAAATGTTTCTTCTCGTTAAAAGAAAAAGAAGTAGAAATATAAGCAGAACCAAGGCACTGAGAGAACAAAGATTAAGTAAATTGTGATATATACTCATAACGAGCTATTATATACAAGCACAAAAACGAATAAATTACCAGTATATGCAATAATACGAATGAACCTCTACAATAGAATGTTGACATCATGAAGTCATATGGTGTCATCAATTTGTATAATGTTTTAAAAATAAGCAAAATTAAACCACATCAATTAGGGGATACATACAGAAGAGGCAAAATTATGAAAAAGGAAGTCATTGTTTCTTATAAAAATTAGCATATACTACTTCCGGCAGAGAAGAAGGGTAAATGACCAACAGGGTCATAGTGGGAGATCCTGGGTGCTTACAGTTTTCTACGTCTACCCTAAAAAGGGTCTCTGGATACTTACATGGCTGTTTGCTTTGGAAGTATTTGACTGCATACGTATGTTTTATGCAACTCTCCGTATATATGTTATATGCTACTTAAAGGGTTTTAGAGTAAAATAACTCTAATTGCTTGATGCCAATGATATCTTAGAGATGCTAAGTCCTATAGTGAAGATTGTGAATGTGAGGTCTTTCAGCCAAAACTTCAGCTACAGCTTTTTGTTTGTTTGTTTTTAGCTCTAGATACTCTCTCATCCCATCTTCCTGTCCTCTGCCCTGAGGCACCGATTTTCTTCATTTTCTCATTCTCTGCTTTGGGTAGAGTCTCTTTGGACACACACTTTCTGTAACATCTGTCATGGTGTCTGTCTCTGCTAAGCTTTTTCCCATAATCAGTGCCAGTGCTGCCCACAGCTCCTCCTTCCTCCTTCACCCTGCCTTAGGCCAAGGTCAATTCCCTCTGCTGAGAAGCTGTGTTCCAGATAACAAGGAAGGGGTCCTATGACATTCTTCCTTCAACTGCACACACCCCCACTCCGACCTCTCTGGCCGTTGAACTTGATCTCTTCTTTAATATTACTCACTTATCTTGTGTGTAGGATCAGCAGATATGACTGTGGGGGCTGAAAATCTCAGTTCTGATGTATGACATATAACCCTTCCAAAATTCAGAAGAGGTATGTGTCAGTTCTTGGCATTGTCTCCCATTTAGTACGAAAATCACATTTGGCAACTACTTTTTTCAAAATATGTGATGAAGCTTTAAAGTAATTTCATCATTTCACTGGAAATTCTCTCTCTCTCTCTCTCTCTCTCTCTCTCTCCCCCGCCCCCCATCTGTTCATTGCTCTAGTCATTTTTGTTATAGTCAAAAGGACGGAAAGGAGTAAAAATACTTTTATGGAAACAAATTTAACTGAAAATTTAACTAAAACCCTGAAATAGGATCATTATTCTCCTTTAATTCATGAAGAAACAGATGCTAAAGTTTAAGTAACTTAATTAACATTGGAGCCAGTAAGTGGTAGAATTAGAGTTCAAAACCCAAGTTCATCTCTCTTCACAGCTTGTGCTTTTTACTGCTATATAGAATGCTCACCAGGGATTGAATTAGCACATTAGAAGATGAGAATTTATATTCATCTTCATCAGCATTACTGGCACATAAAAAGCTTTTTTTGGTCACTGCTATATTCCTAGCACTCACAGTGGTAAAGGCTTAGCTGTGATTTGAGGAAGAAAGAAAGAGTAGAGCATCTCAATCTAAGTGACTAAAGTGGTGTTTAGATAACCCAGGAAACTCAAAAGAACAGACAATGAACATGGCAATACTACATAAGCAGAGATTCTGGTTAATTAGAAACCTGGAGTCATCCTGGTCCTTGCTTGTTCCTTCCCTCTCTATAGCCCATCTACTAAGCTGCATTAGTTCAGTTGGCTCATATCTCTCCTAAGTGCTTTGATTCACTCAATCACCGTACACACCTCTGTAATCCAGGTGACCTCCACCTCCTGCCTTAATTCTCCAAACTGCCTATTGGATCTTCCTTTGGGTTTTGTGGGATTTTTTTTTCTCTCTCTTTCTTACCAACTCAGTCTCCACATTGTACCCAGATGAATCTTTCTAAAATACAGAAAATCCTGTGTCCCTTCCTTATTTAACATCTGTGGATAGATGCCCATTTGCCCGAAAGGAACTATTCAAATGCACCTATGGCTGAAAAGAATCTTCATCATCTGGCCATGATTTAACTCTTCCACTTCACATTTCTATTTCATTACTTCTTCTTGAATTCCCTGAGGTGTGGTGCTCCGTTTCATTTTCTGAAATGAGCCATGCATGGTCTGATCTCCTAGTCTTGCCACATGCTATTTCTATGACGGGAACACTTTATGTCTCTCTCAGAGCTCCAACGCTCTCTAATACAATGGCTATAAACTATGTCTCTGCCAGGGGTCTACTCTGCTTTAATTTTTTTTATCACTATTGCAGCCAAAATGCCTTGAACAAAGTACACCCTGAGTGGATATATGGATTAAAACAATGAAAATTTTGTATATGTTTAAAAAATAACATATTATTATATTCCTAAAGTCAATAAAATAAGTAACTCCCTTACACAGGCAATAATGTATTTAAAAATATTACTATATATTGTCATTTTTACAGATTAAAATAATTATTAATGTTTACTTTGAATATGCTTATGTTCAAAGAAGCTGAACACCTCTTATTTAAATAACCCAAATGCTAATAATTTTGAAAAATGTGATCTTATGTGTATATATATATAGAAAATCAAAATGGCAACAAAGTTTTCCAAACAGGGCTTTACATCTAAATCATTCATTACCACTGAATTTAAAAAAATCCAAAAAGGAAATAATTTTATGACTTCTTATTTTTATAAAACTACAAAAAAGGCATGATAATCCTATACACATGTGGTACATTCGCAAAAAATAAGAATACTTGAAATAGTAGTAATAAAGAGAACAGTTAGGAAGCTTTTTACTTTACTATAGTCATGGTACATACATGACTAGCTATCAAATTGTTAGTGAAACTGTGTACACATAACCTAATGATCTTTCCCTTCCACTGCAGTCCAGATAAGAAAATTCCCCGTCTTTACAATCGTTACTAAGTTACGAGTTTCTCTGCCATCTTTTAGTGATATTCAAAGCCTTCACAATACCTTGGAGACCACATTGCTCATCCTCACAGTTAGGCAGCATCAGCACTAAAGAGACTAGTTGCACATCTCAGAATTCAGGAGTCACTTTTGCCCACTGCGTTTTCCCACCTTCGGTCCTATCCGTCATTGGATTCTTTTGATCCTGGCTACAATTTTTCCTGATTCTGAACATTTCTCTCCATCTCCACTGCTACAATCATCTCTAGCCTGGGCGTCTTCAATGGCCTCTGAAGTGGCTCTTCTTTACTCCTAAAACCCTCTTATCCACAATCAGCAGTGAAAGGATAATTTTCGGAAACACAAATACTATCTACTTGGTTGTTCTCCTACAACCTTAGATGTGTTTACTTTCTTTGATGCTGCATCAAGTACATCATATTTTCCAGCTTTCACTGACATAAGCTGTATGTTCAACTCTCCCAAGGTTGATATGCGCTATATCCACGACATATATTTTCTGTTATCCAGCTTTTTATTAAATAATAGTTGGAAAATAGTAATATTTGACCTAACCACAATGTTAGGGATACATTCATTTGTCATTCACACATAACTTATAATACATATATAGTGTGACATGGGTGAATCAGTAGAAAAAGAAGAATTAGTACTAAATGTTTGAGGAACATATGAAGTGGTTATGTAAGATAAGCCTGTTATACATTTTGGCACTTAATTTTTATCATAATTGCATATCTATTTTAATAAATGTGGCTTGTTAGAATTACTTATCCCTCATTAATTTAATTAGAGATATATAGTATATGTCTGCAAATACCTGAGCTCATGTCGTTTCTTCTTGTGGTCACGACTCTATTGATTCAAAGGTTTGTATTTTCTTTAACAGATTGCTCTGAGCTCATCCTGGTTCACAGCATCGTATCAATCACACAATAGCTATAAAAAGACCTTCTTCCCATCAGGATCATCAAACATTTATTAGGCTCTTATATGTGGCTTTGCCCATAAAGTACTTAAGATACTTTACTTCAATATTGTTTACTATTTTTACTTGATAGAGTAACATAGTAACATAATGTACTGTCTTATGTTTTTGAATAATTAGCCAATACACCATTACACTTGGAGTCTTATATATATATATATATTTCTTTATTCTACTTTAAGTTCTGGGGTACATGTGCAGATCTTGCAGGATCGTTGCATAGGTACACACATACCATGGTCCTCTTTTTGCTGTCTCCATTCCCCCGTCACCTACATCAGGCATTTCTCACAATGTTATCCCTCCCCATACTCCACACGCACCACTGTCCCTCCCCTAGCCCCCCAGCCCCCAACAGACCCCAGTGTGTGATGTTCTCCTCCCTGTGCCCATGTGTTCTCATTGTTCAACACCCACCTATGAGTGAGAACATGCAGTGCTTGATTTTCTGTTCTTGTATCAGTTTGCTGAGAATGATGGTTTCCTGATTCATCCATGTCCCTACAAAGGACACAAACTCATCCTTTTTTATGGCTGCACAGTATTCCATGGTGTATATGTGCCACATTTTCTTTGTCCAGTCTATCACTGATGGGCATTTGGGTTGGTTCCAGGTCTTTGCTATTGTAAACAGTGCTGCAATGAACATATGTGTGCATGTGTCTTTATAATAGAATGATTTGTAATCTTTTGGTTATATATCCAGTAATGGATTGCTGGGTCAAATGGAATTTCTATTTCTAGATCATTAAGGAATTGTCACACTGTCTTCCACAACGACTGAACTAATTTACACTCCCACCAACAGTGTGAAAGTGTTCCTATTTCTCCACATCCTCTCCAGCATCTCTGGTCTCCAGATTTTTTAATGATTGCCATTCTAACTGACATGAGATGGTATCTCAATGTGGTTTGGATTTGCATTTCTCTAATGACTAGTGATGATGAGCATTTTTTCATATGCTTGTTGGCCTCATAAATGTCCTCTTTTGAAAAGTGTCTTTTCATATCCTTTGCCCACTTTTGAATGGGTTTGTTTGCTTTTTCTTGTAAATCTGCTTTAGTTATCTGTAGATTCTGGATATTAGCCCTTGGTCAGATGGGTAGATTGCAAAATTTTTTTCCCATTTTATTGGTTGCCAGTTCACGCTGATGATTGTTTCTTTTGCTGTATGGAAGTTCTGGAGTTCAATTAGATCACATTTGTCTATTTTGGCCTTTGTTGCCATTGCTTCTTGTGTTTTAGTCATGAAGTCCTTGCCTACACCTATGTCCTGAATAGTTTTGCCTAGGTTTTCTTCTAGGGTGTTTATGGTGTTAGGTCTTATGTTTAAGGCTTTAATCCACCTGGAGTTCATTTTAGTTTAAGGTGTAAGGAAGGGCTTCAACTGCAGTTTTCTGCACATGGCTAGCCAGTTTTGCCAACACCATTTATTAAACATGGAATCTTTTTCCATTGCTTGTTTTTGTCAGGTTTGTCAAAAATCAGATGATTGTAGATGTGTGGCATTACTTCCAAGACCTCTGTTCTGTTCCATTGGTCTATATCTCTGTTTTGGTACCAGTGGCATGCTGTTTTGATTGCCGTAGCCTTGAAGTATAGTTTGAAGTCAGGTAGCGTGATGCCTCCAACTTTGTCCTTTTTGCTTATGATTGTCTTGGCTATGCAGGCTCTCTTTTGGTTACATAGGAAGTTTAAAGTTGTTTTTTCCAGTTCTGTGAAGAATGTCAATGGTAGTTTGATAGGGACAGCATTGAATCTATAAATTACATTGGGCAATGTGGCCATTTTCGTGATATTGATTCTTCCTAACCAGGAGCAGGGAATGGTTTTCCATCTGTTTGTGTCTTACTTCCTTGAGCAGTGGTTTGCAGTTCTCCTTCAAGAGGTCCTTCATAGTATCAGAAGTCTAGCCAGAGCAATCCGGCAAGAAAAAAATATAAAGGGTATTCAATTAGGAAAAGAGAAGTCAAATTGTCTCTATTTGCAGACAACATGATTGTATACTTTGAAGACTCCATTGTCTCAGACCAAAATCTTCTTAAGCTGATAACCAACTTCAGCAAAGTCTCAGGATAGAAAATCAATGTGCAAAAATCACAAGCATTCCTATACACCAATAACAGACTAACAGAGAGCCAAATCAAGAGCAAACTCACATTCACAATTGCTACAAAGAGAATAAAATACCTAGGAATACAACCACACTTGGAGTCTTTTCTATCTCCTACTGAGTTCTTGGCAATGAGCACTTCCTAAGGAGATTTGGGAGGTATCCTTTACAAATTTAAATTCTAATGTCTTTTTACTATTTCTATTAGGATAATATTGGCATTTTAAGAGGCAGGATGGATTGTTTAGAATATGGATTTTGAAGCCAAGATCCCTAGGCAATCTCTTATAAGACACAAACAATTTTCAATCCAGTATTTTGTTTACTTAATTTTACAAAACAAATGTAAGTCATTTTTTTATACAAAAAGTACATCATCATTTCATTGTGAGTCCCAGTAACCACCCAAGTACATGGTTGGGTTTTTTGGTTTTTTGTTTTGCCTCTGACCCATATGAGATCTGCACAGCTGCCACGCACGGACGTGGAAGCTGCATCCTCTGGTTCCTGCCCCTCCTTTGCACTGTTCGAGTCATGCTGGCCTGAAGCCTAGATGCTCCTTCATAGGTTCCGCAGTGCAGGTGCGGTTTCACTTCACAAACACGTCAACATAACATTTCCATTAATTTTTGCTATGTTTCCAAGCAAATAATGCTGTAAGACTATGAGATCATGCTAGAAAGAACTTCATCAGACCTGGCCAGCCTAGAAGTTAATTATTTACTCACAATTTATTATTTTATTTTGAAAAGAAATTCTGGGTAAAATAGAAAATATCTTCTTGTATTAAGTGGCGTAGATCTTCACATTAAGTTAAAAATCTAATCTTAAACATATACAAGTGAGCAAATTTCTATATTGGCTTTTCTAATGATTCACTAGACAAAATTTGCTGCTCCAGAAATTTTTTCTGCTTCTCAAATTCTGATGGTTGTAATATGTTCATTAGAAGTATGTAGGAGAGAGATCCAAGATGGCTGATTAGCAGCAGCTCAGGATTGTAGCTCCCAGTGAAAGCGGAGAGAGCGAGTGGACGCCGCACTTTCAGATGAATTTTTGTTGCCCACAGACTGGGAGATTCCCAGCAGAGGAGCCACACAGGTCGCCAGCGTGACTTTTTTGGCCGGCGCGGCTATTTTGCCAGAGCCCTGGCACGGCGCTTCTCGGTTCGGAGTATACGGGAAGGGGTGCCCTTTGAGTCGGGCTCGGCTGGTCCCATCCCCACAAGGAGAAGAGCAATTGGAAGCTCTGAGGACTGAGAGTTTCACAGTAAGCACAGCTGAACAGGGAAGGTCCAGCTCTGTGGGGAAGGGGCGTCCGCCAAAGGAAAACTAAGAAACAGAAAAAACTTCATCACCAGGAAGAGAGAGATCCAAGATGGCTGATTAGCAACAGCTCAGGATTGTAGCTTCCAGAGAAAGCGCAGAGAGCGAGTGGATGCCGCAATTTCAGATGAATTTCTGTTGCCCACAAACTGGGAGCTACCCAACGGAGGAGCCACTCAGGTCACCAGCATGACTCTTTTGGCTGGTGCAGCTGTTTTGCCGGCGCCCCAGTGCAGCATGGCACTTCTCAGTGCGGAGTATACAGGACTGGGTGCCCTTTGAGTCTGGTTCGGCTGGTCCCATCCCCGAAAGGAGAACAGCAATTGGAAGTGCTGAGGACTGAGAGTTTCACAATAAGCACAGCTGAACCCAGGAAGGCCTAGCTCTGTGGGGAAAGGGCATCCACCGAAGGAAAACTAAGAAACAGAAAAAATTTCATTACCAACAAGCCGGACGTCCACTCAGACCCAATCTGAAAGTCGGCAATTACAAAGACGACAGGTGGATAAATCCACAAAAATGGGAAGAAACCAGTGCAAAAGGCTGAGAACACCCAAAATCAGAATGCCTCTCCTCCTACAGGGGATCGCAGCTCCTCA
>CAUYLG010016657.1:0-70796 GCA_963573385.1 Cacajao melanocephalus | reverse complement strand
AAACCAAAAAAAAAAATTAATAAAAAAAAATTTCAATTTTTTAAAATTAATTTTTTTTTTTTTTTTAAAATAAAAATAAAAAAAAAAAAAAAAAAAAAAAAAAAAAAAAAAAAAAAAAAAAACCTCAAAATTTCCAGTACTAAAAATTGGGTTCAGCAAGGTAGCGAGATACAGGATAAATATACAAATACTATTCACTAGAAATTATCACATGGAAAATGAAATTAAAAATATATCCCATTACTGGGTATATACCCAAAGGATTATAAATCATTCTGTTATAAAGACACATTCACATGTATGTTTACTGCGTCACTGTTCACAGTAGCAAAGACTTGGAACCAACCCAAAAGCCTATCAATGATAGACTAGATAAAGAAAATGTGGAATATGTACCATGGAATACTACACAGCCATTAAAAAGGATGAGTTCATGTCCTTTTCAGGGCCATGGATGAAGCTGCAAACCATCATTCTCAGCAAACTGACACAGAACAGAAAACCAAACACCACGTATTCTCTCTTATAAGTGGGTGTTGAACAATGAGAACACATGGACAGAGGGAGGGGAACATCACACACTGGGGCCTGTCAGCAGGTGGGGGGTAGGGGAGGGATAGCAGGGGGTAGGGGCATTGAGGAGGGACAGCATTCAGAGAAATACTTAATGTAGACGACAGGGGATGGATGCAGCAAACCACCATGGCATGTGTATACCAATGCAACAAACCTGCATGTTTTGCACATGTTCTGCACCCCAGAACATAAAGTATAATAAAAAAAATAAAAAATAAAAATACAGCACCATGTATAATCACTCGAAAAATGACACAGGTGTAAATCTTAAAAAAAAAAAACAAAAACAAAAAACAAAAAACAAAAAACAAAAAAAAAATGTGTACAAGATTTGGATGCCGAAAACTACAAAATGCTGATGAAAGAAATCAAAGATTAAAAGAAATGGAGAGACATACTGATTTAACAGATTGGAAGACTCAAAACAGTAAAGATGTTAATTCTTCCCATATTCACATGCAGGTTTAACACAAGTCCTATCAACTTCCAGGCAAGATTTTTCATATATATAGGTGAGATAGACTATTCTAAAATTTCTATGAAGAGTTGAAGGAACCAAAAAAGCTAACAAAAATTAGAAAGAATTGATCTATATGATTTCAAGACTTATTGTGTGGTTACAGTGAACAAAACTGTGTGGTACTAGTGGAGGAATAGGTCAAAAGAACAATGGGAGAATTCAGAAATTTACCCAAAATATACTCAATAGAGAATTCAGAAATTTACCCAAAATATGCTCAATAGATTTTTGACAAAAGTTCACAGGTAATAAAGGTAATTTAATGAAGGAAAGATTGCCTTTTCAACAAATGGTGCTGGAACAACTGGACATCCTTAGACCAAAAGCAGCCACACGTGTGTGTATGTATGCACATACACACACACACACACACATGCACTTACACATACCTTATTCAAAATTAACCCAAAATGCATATGAATTATGCCCATAAATGTAAAATGTAACACTTATGATAACTGTAGAAAAAACCTGGGAAAATACCTTAAGGAATCACAGTTATAGAAAGATTTCCTTGATTGGTAGCCTGATTCATAAAAGGAAAAACCAATAAATTGAACATCAAAAATTAAAATCTTGTCTCTGTGAAAAACAGTTAAGAGAATGAAAAGGCAAGCTACAGGGTGGAAGAAAATACTTGCAAACCACATATCTAACAAATTACTAATGTTTAGAATATATAAGGAACTCTCAAAACTAACCAGTAATAAACAATGCAATTACAAAGTAGGCAAAGGATATGAAGAGCCATTTCACCAGAGGATATGCGTAGTTGTCCTCTGGCATGCATATAGGCACATGAAGAGATGTTCAACATCATTAGCGCATAGGCACAAGAAAAGATGCTCAACATCATTAGTCACTCAGGAAATGCAAATTAAAACCACAAATGAGATATCATTACCCATCGATCAGAATGGCTGAAATTAAAAATAGTGACAACACCAAATGCTGGCAAGCTTTTAGAGAAAATGGCTCACTCTTACATTGCTGGTGTGAATGTAAAATGGTACAGCTTGTGTGGAAAATAATTTGTCAGTATTTTAAAAAAGCTATACATGCAACTACCATATGATCCAGCAATTTATGATCCTTGGCATTTATCCCAGAGAAACGAAAACTTATGTTCACCCAAAAACCTGTGAACAAATATTTATAGCTGATTTATTCATCATTCCCAAAAACTGGAAAAAATCAAGCAGTGAATGATTAAACTGTGATGCATCTGACTGGATGCAGTGGCTGACGCCTGTAATCCCAGCACTGTGGGAGGCAGAGGTGGGCAGATCACTTGAGGCCAGGAGTTCAAGACCAGGCTGGCCAACTTGGTGAAACTCTGTCTCTACTAAAAATACAAAAATTTGCTGGGTGTGTTGGTGGGCACCTGTCGTCCCAGCTACTTGGGAGGCTGAGGCATGAGAATCACTTGAACCCTGGAGGCAAGGTTGCAGTGAGTCAAGATAGCACCACTGCACTCCAGCCTGGGTGACAGAGTGAGACACTGTCTGGAAAAAAAAAAAAAAAGGAGATACATCTATATCTTGCAATACTAATCAGCAATAAAAAGGTACAAACTATTAAAACATGCAAAAACCTGTATGCATCTCCAGACAATTTGGTTGAATATAAAAAACAACGGCCAATCTTTAAAGGTTACACACTGCATCACTCCATTTATATAACATTCTTAAATAAAAATATGAAATCATAGAAATGGAGAAGAGATTCGTGTTTGCCAGAGTTAAATGAGAGTTACTCTAAACTGAGTAAATTGAATAAAGGTACTCTAAACTGGAATCTTTCTGTATTATTTCTTAATAATTTAATTTTTTCTTAATAATGTATTATGTTAATATATTAATAAGTTATCTCAAAATAAAACGTTAAAAAAGACAAGAATGTTAACTTTATATTCAAAAATAAATAAAAACATTTTCTCCCCAAATTTGTCGTTTTTTCTTGTTGCTTTATGCTTCCTGTCAGAACAGGAGCAATAAATATGTGTACTGAACATGTGTGATAGTCATTTCAACATTAATATTACCTCATTCAGTGCTCACATAAAACTTTGAGGCAAGTAAATAATCTCTTTTCTATTTCAGGTATCTAAGTCTTAGAGAGGTTCTATAACTTACTCAAGATTAACAGTTGAGCATCAAGTCACAAAGTCAAGATTCACATTTAGATCTGGCTGGCTCTAAAACCAGTGCTCTTGACTGCCATAATATCCTTCAAAGACAATAACTTGGGAAGGATTTTATTTTGGACTGAGAGCTAGGAGCATGTGATTTTAATTGTGTTTTTCTTCATCCATTTTTCTTATAGTTCCTTCCCTACCTTGCTCCTCTGCTCTAATGCAGATATATTTCTTGCATTCCAGGAGCATCACAGGCAAGCTGAGCTTTTTCTGCTTCACTGACTGACCTCATAAAAGCCAATAATTCTTAAAATAAGTTTTTAAATAGCCCATGGAAACACTGTTGGGCACTGTCTGCGGTATCCAGGGTTTGTTCTGTTCTGAATCTCAGTAAAAGCAGCTGCCTTGCCCTTCCCCATCCTCCCTGTTGTCTGATGATTCTGGGCAGTGGTGGCAGTGGTTTTTAAGTATGTCAATAAGAAAACCCACTCATTATTATAATTAAAAATTCTCACATGGATTGATTCCTCAGTCTTCCACTCAGATTTTCATGGCTTGGAGATATTAAATTAATTAATTATTATGTGGATATAAGAGGTTCTTCAGGATTGTCAGCCACTCAGGGTTCTACGGAGATTCTTGTAAAGAAAATTCTACACAAACCAGCTTTTTTTTTTCTGTGGTAATCTTTCTCAATAAGTCCTTCAAAATTGTTTGAATATATATTAATTGAGTTATTTACCATGTACTGGGGACTATACTGTGTGTTTTAAATATGCTAAATGGCTTAATCCTCCCCAAACAATCATAAAGTGAGCATTTTTTGTCAATCCTATTGTACAGATGAGAAAACAGACATGGAAAGTTTAAGTGACCTGCCTTGAAACCACGTATGGATTAGGATTTTGTACTCAAGCAGTTTGATTCGAGAGCCCAGAAGACTAAACACCATCTTATTACTTCTTTTAATGAATTTATTTCTGTAGCTTATAAATTTATTTCCATGAGCCTTTGGGGATCATTAGAAGGTAGTTGAAGTCGGGAAAGAAAGTGGAAGTGGAAAAACTGCTAAAGAAATAGTGATTAAAAACATTTTATTTTATAATAATTTCAAAGTTATAGAAAGGTTGCAAGATGAGTTAAAAGGATTTCAGTGTACCTTGTCAGGGTTCTCAGTTGTTAACATTTGACACAATTTCTTTGCATTCTCTCTCCTTACTCCACCCTGCCTTTATCTACACACACACATTTCCTCCCAAACCAGCTGAAAATAAGTGGAAGCCATGATAATCCATTATGTCTATACTTCTAAGAAAAGTGCACTCTCCTAATAAGCATAAAATTTAGAAAACAAACATTGAGACCATATAATTCACAAACCCCATTCAAATTTCACAAATAGTTCCAATATTGTACATTACAGCAAAACAAAGTACAAGAATATTCTGGTTCAAGGTCCACCTGAGATAAAATGTTACTATTCATTGTCACTTATTTTTTTTTTCAGACTGAAACAGTTTGTCTTTTCTTGTTCATGATGTTGACATTTTTGAAGAGTACAAACTAGCTGTTTTGTAGAATTCCCCTCAGCTTGAGTTTAATAATGTTTCTTCAATATTAGATTCAGGTTAGGCATTTATGGCAGGAACGTCACTGAAGTGATGCTGTGTTCTTCTCAGCAGATCATAACAAGAACACAATTTGATTTGTACCATTCTAAGTGATGTTAATTTTTTTATCACTGGGTAAAGGTGGTGCCTGCCAAATTTCTTCACTATAACTTTATAGTCCTCCCTTTGTAATTAATAAGTGTTTTCTGGAGAGTTCCTTTGAGATTAATGTCTGATTCCTCATCAAACTTTTACCCGCTAATTTTATACTCTATTGATGATTCACCCCTAAATAATTACTATGATGTTTGCTAATAATGACTTCTTAACTTTCCATCATTCCTTCTACATTTACTAGTTGATATTGTACTGTAAGGAAGAGCTTTCACTTCTCCCATATTTCTTTAATCATATATTTCACTATGGACTCCTTGGTCCTTATTTTAATCAATAGGTTATAATCCATTACTGTCTTTTTTTTTTTTTTTGATGCTCAAACTGTCCCAATTGTCCTTCAAGCTGCTTACTGTGTCATTTTGATAAGTGTATATGATTTTTACTCACTCTCTATGACAAATCAAGATATTTTGAGCTCATCTTGTACTTTCTTTTCCCAGCTCTGGAATTAAACATTTCTCTAAAAAGTTTTCATTTCTACTAATGGAGAAACATATATATATATGTCAAGATCTGGACACTAAGTATGTTCTTTGCTTCTGGGGCTCCATTTCTAGGCTGTCTCAGCAGAAAGAGCTGGAAAATATAGAAAATGTACACACACCCATATCTATCTATCTACACATGCACATATAGGGCTCTGTCCTTTTTCTTTCACGTGCTCTTGTATGTGTGTGTGTGTGTATATGATATAAATATATAGCTCTCTCTGAAGAGTTCATCATACTGGTATTTCCAATTCCATGGAACACCATTCTGTTCATTCTAATTTCCACCCTTTAAATTATTCAATATTCTTGCTCTTACAGTGAGAAACTTGACTCCCATTACTTTTGGTCATTTCCTTATTTACAAACAGTACCTCTTTAGCTTCAGCCCCACAGGATCCATTAGCCAATGCTGTCTCTTAGGCCCTGAATGCCTCCTCCACCCAGGCCTTGCAGTCCCCACAGGAATAGACATTTTTGCAATTAAGCATTGGCAGAATAGGAATAATAATGTAAATAGACCAGGGCCTTAGAACTGCGTGTTGGTGGAATATGTGAGTGATAATCCAACACTGCACAAGGTTCAGTGTACAAACAAAAAGAGGAGGAGGGGTTTAGGAAAGACTTTATGTATAAGCTAACCACTGTTCAGCCCTCAAAATTAAAGAGACAGAGAGGGGACAGGTAGAGTGCACAGCATGAGCAAAGATATGGAAGTATAAAACAGATTTTTCTATTCAGAAAATTTTAAGCAGAAGACAAAGCATGCAGAGAGAGATAAAGTAGGCAGAATACGAGTTTTATACATGATTTACAAAGATGTTTAAAAATTATTCATAGTTAATGGGGAGCTATTGTCTAGTTTTAACATGGGAGATATTTTAGTTCTAAATGTTAGTTTTTAAAATGCCACTCTGTCTGAAGCATTGAGATTAAAATTGAAGTGGGGCTACACTGAAGGGGGAAAATAGTTAAAAGACTGCTGTGATATCTCAGGGAAGGGACCTAGAAGGCACTGAACCAAGGCAATAGCCATGTGAATGGAAAGAAGAAGGTGGATATAGAAGTGTTAAGGAGATAGAATCAATATGTTTTAATGGTAATTAGAGGTGGAGAATGTGGAAAAAGTGGAAATGTACAGGGACATCTATGATCCTTCCATAGGGGACTGAGATTATGGTGGTAACATTCACTAATAGAGAATAGAGAGGGTGTTTTAGGGAGAAGATTATGAATGCAGCTTGTGACTTCTTGAGTCTCTCTCTTAGCCAGCTCAGGCTGCTATAACAAATTACCATAGACTAGGTGGCTTAAAGAACATTCATTTCTGACAGTTCTGGAGACTAAAAGTCTAAGATCAGGCTGCCAGCATGGTTGAGTTCTGGTGAAGGCCCTGTTCCATGTTTACAAATGCCCATCTTCACATTACATCCTCGAATAGTGGAAATAGATATTACCTCCCTTGTGTGTCTTCTCATGAGGGCACTAATCCCACTCATGGCGGCCCCACCCTCATTACCTAATTACCTCCCAAAGACCCTCCACCAATACCCATTGCATTGGGGGCTGGGATTTTTCAACATATGAATTTGTGAAGGACACAGACATTCATTCAGTCCATAACCATCTGAGTTGCCTGTTGTATATCCACTAAGATATATGAACTGAGCAGTAGGCCTGGCGCTCCTGAAATTGAATAAGACTGAAGATAAAACTCTGAAAGTCACTAGTGTATTGGTGGTAGTGGAATCTGCAATGATTGATTATACAGTCTAGAGAAGTTTGTTTTGTGAAAAGAGAAGAGATGGCTAAGGACAGATCCTGAAAACAAAAACATCCAAGGGATGCCTAGAAGACTTGAAAACTTGCAAAAGAGCCTGCAAAGAAATGATTGAAGAATGAGATGAAGAAGCAAGAATGTTCAGAAGTCAGGCTTACGGGAGTGACTTCTTGCTTTAAGTCACTTTTGAATAGCTCCCCACAATACAGCTTACTCAATTAAAAATAACTAAACAAAGAAAAGGGAAGAAAAATGTACATTCAGTGACAAAAGCCTAAAATTAAAACCAGTTCCTAATAACATCAGAATCTTTTAGGAATCTCCCACTTCATTCCTTAACATGCTCACGCTTTGTCTCATACCATTGAAGCTCTGAAAGCCTGAGTGGAGAATAATATATAATTCACAATCAGCTCAACTATCTACAACTACTTCATGACCACCTTCCTCCTGGCACATTTTGGGTATGCATGTGTGTGTGTGTGTGTGTGCATACACATCTCATCCATCAAGGTGCTCCCCTCTACCACCCGTCTGCATGGTTTTCTCATCATCCACGTGTGTACCTTTGATGCTCCCTTCTCAAAGTTTAATGTGCACTGAAACCTTTTGGGGATCTTGTTAGATGCAGATTTTAAGTATAGGTGGAGTCTGAGATCCTGCATTTCTATCAAGCTCCAGGTGATACATTGCTGCTGATCTGAGGACCACACTTCTAGTAACAAGGATTTTTCTCACATCTCCACCTGTTTATATATGGTCTCTCAATTTCTGCCCTTTTATTTCCCTATTGATGCCTCTTTCAACCTTACTATGCCCTCTCCTCCCTTTTTCTGATCCACTATGCATCTGTGGCTTTTTATTCTGGCATTCAATAATGTTATCTTCCTCACTTTATTCTTATCCTGTGCCTTAACTCAACAAAATTCCCACTGCTCCTTCAGTTGGGCTTGACTTTGCATTAGGAAAGCAAGCTGATTAAATCAAGCCACACTAGTTGTTAGTTCCTGACAGCCATTTTATGTCTTTCTGGGTGTATGTTCATTGAACCTCTCAGGAAAGTAGGTTGATGCAGGGACATTTTCCTTAAATCATACCAAGTGGCATCTCTGTGCAAGATCAGGCTTGCGGGTTGAAGGGAAGATACAAGAAGAGCATGGTCTTCCAAAATCTCTTAATTTTCCTTGAAACAGGAGTTGCTCCTTTTCTCCTTCTCTAATCGCTTTTTGGAGCTTGAGTCTTGAAAATGCCAGGCATTCATAAGAGGCAGTGAGGATTATGGAGATTAGAGTTTACAGACCCAAAATTGGGACACTGTGGTATAATGACACAGAACATCTGAAAATGCGACCCCCTCAGAAAATTCTATAACTGTATTTGCAACATAAAAATTGAATAAGGATTCAGTTCTGGCTCTGGTATTACCTATGGATTTTTTAAAAAGTTATTCAATCTTTCAAAACCTTGTTTTTTTTTTTTATCACAAAACAGGCATAATAAAATCTATTTCAAATGTAATTACAAGAATTAAATCCCAAATTTCTATATAATGTGAAAATCCAGAAGCAATTCACCTCCCTTTTACAAGTAGCATTGCATTAAATCTTTACAACCATCTATGTCTGCACTATTTTTTACTACAACTGTAGAGATAAGAGAACAGAGAAACAGAAAATGTCATTTATCCAAGGTCACACTGCTATTAAGTTGCACAGCTGATTTGAACTTTAGCAGTCTGACTCCAGATCCTGCAATTATTCTATTTCGGGCAAAGTATAATACAGTATTCTTTTTGGACCTAACGCAAATTACCAGCAGTTTTCAGCATGGTGAGCATGAGCATTTTAATGGCACAGGCTACATCTGATTTATCTTTGTATTTCTCCTCCACCCCATCCCAGGCCTTGTGCTTTGGCAGTTGCTCAGTATATTTCAGTTAAACAAATAAAAAATAAAAGGTAAGTGGCAAATAGTTTTGAATGGAGAAATGTGAACCTTAGTCACCAAAAAAAAAAAAAAAAAAACATTAAAGGGACAAAACTTTACTTAATAAACGGCCAATATTTCCAAGCAAATTTTTCTTTTACTTTTCTATTAAAAGGTCAGAATTCATCAATCATAAAATCTCTGGTGAGACTGGAGTTCAGACTAAGGATGTCTATAATTCGTTCTAATTATCCCTTAAAATTAGCCAATTATAATAAAATATTTGCTCTTGGGCTTCTTCTGTCTTATTACTATAAAAAAATACAAGAAGATATGAAGGAACTGACATTTTCTTTTTATGTAACTCTAAAAATATCACGACATTTTTAGAGTTAATAGGGTAACATAATGCATTTGATGATTTCCTGTCATCAAATCCTGATTTGGGTCTGGAAAGACTGATGAGCCTTCTCAAGAACAATGCACAGCCCCAATACAGCAGTGTTTCTCATGAGAATTAAATTTGTCATCATTCTGCCAGCCACCTGAGAACTCTGGTGGTGTGGTGACATTTATCTTACTCTGAAGACAGTATGGAGAAAAAAGTCAAAAGTGACCAATCCATGAACACAATAATACTTCACAACGTGAGTTACATTCTAGAATAAATAATTAATGTCCAATAAACTCAGCTGGACAATAAGGAGACTAGCTTTTGACCTTCTAAAAGTCAGTGTAGGAACTCAGAAATAGTTATTAGACTTGGAAAGGAGATTACTACGATGTGTGATATAGCTAAAGTTCTGTTTCCAGAATTATCTCTGTTTCCCAAGAGACTGCCTTTTTCAGTATGTATAACTTAGTCACGCTGCAGGCATTCCTTAAATATCTAATGACTCACAGTTGCCCATTCATATTTTAGAATAAGGGAACAGTATTAACTAAAAGTTCTGTTGTAAATGGGTGGAATTTAGCAACTGACAGGCTTCACATCTATTCATATATATCAAACTGTGGGCCCGTGAGCCTAATCAGGACTCACATAGTAATTTGAACTTTGCAAATTAGATTGCAAATATCTAAAACTGTGAAATCTCACATAAAATTTATATGTCTGATTTCTTTTTAAAAATTACTGTACATTTTCTAGCAACGCTAGGCCCACATTGACAAATGGCAGCAGACAAGTTGGTAGCTATTCTGCTTGAAGCCCATTTTACACATGTATATGTGGGACTTATCTGCTCCTTATTGACATCAGAATTTAAAATATTTACTTGAGAGTAAGTAGGACGGAGACTAAATTTTATGCTGGAGAATCCTTACATACTAGGATGAAGACAACTGTATTCTGAAGTGCCACATCAGACTAGCTGCCCTTGCTCTCTCTGGACAGATCATTTGCTCATCTGTTTTCTTTTTTTCAATATAAAAGATAAACTCCAGGTGCAGGGAATTAAATCAATCATACTCCACAGGTCACTATCAGTTTGTGCAAGGCACTTCTTTTGTTATAGTTTAGTTTATTTTTTTTTCTTAATTTCCCATCCACTCTCTTACTCCATTTCCCTTTATGGGTACCCAGTTAAATACATTCCATAAGGTCTTAAACGTGTATGTATTCATGAAAAATGGGAACATCTCACATATACTTTAGTGTTGTTTTGAAATATGCGTTTTAAATTTACTTAAAGGATATTTTATTGTAGATTTCACTCTCTTATTTTTCAACTAACATTGTTTTAGTTATCATCCCATATTGCTCTGTGTATAACACATTCACTGATTCTGAAGACCAGGAGGATGAACAGATTTGGTGACACATTGTTTGCTGGCAGCACGAAGAACCTACTTGATATATATAGCCGTAAATTTAAAGTAATACCAGCTAGCAGTATTTTGAAATTTTCCCCTAACCGTAATTAACTCCCTTGGAACAGTTGTGATGTGTGGAGAGTTAGATCTAACAGGGTTGGGGATTTGCCAGCTGAAAATATCAGAGCAAGAGAGAGACAAGGGAGTTAATGAAGTGATTAAGTTGAACCATGAAATTTAACCTGGGTACGAAGGAAACAAAGACATGAAGAAAGGAAGGCTTTATGAAAAATGGTAGGTTTGAATTGATTTCTGGTTGCAATTAAGATGGTGCCTAAAAGGATGAAGCATAAGATGGTAGCTTGTTGTCTGAGAGCAAAAAGTAGAAATGGAGTAAATGGAGGGATTGCATTAAAATGGAATGACTAGTTTCAAGGGTATGACAATGGTATTACAATTTAATGACCATCACCCAAAATGCAGTGACATATATTCTTTTACATCTCTCTTCATTAGACCTATGGGAGAATCTCTTCAGTTAAGTTCCAAGATCAGGATTGTTGTATTATAGAATATGCACTTTTTTTTGAGGTGTGTCGGGGGGGATCTTACTCTGACACTTAGGGTAGAGTGCAGTGGTGTGATCACAGCTTACTGCAGTCTTGACCACTGAGGCTCATGCAATCCTCCCACCTCAGCCTCCCTAGTAGCTGAGACAACAGGTGAACACCACCACACCTGACTATTCCTTTTTTGGGGTGGTGGAGGGGTAGAGACAGGGTTCTGCCATGTTGCCCAGGCTGGTCTCAAACTCCAGGGCTCAGGCGATCCACCTGCCTCCAGAAGTGTTGGGATTACAGGCATGAGCCACCACGTCTGGCCTGTACAACCTTTTAATTTCCCCAAACACTGCCAGATTTCTCTCCAGAATGACCATATTAGTTTATATTCCCAGCAGAGCATAAAGGTTCTTGTTTACCACATTCAACCTACCAATTTTTGTTAGTATGAGTTAGTATCTCATGGTTTTCATTTGTATTTCTCTATTTACAAGTGAAACTAAGCATCTCGTCATATACTTGTTATCCATTCAGTGTTCCCTTTCTGTAAATAGCTCTCCTCTGCCCATGTTTTTCTATTTACTTTGATTTATATAGAATAATACATATATTACAGATATTAATCCCTTGTCAACTAACTTCATAATTTATTTATATATTCCTCTTCAACCTATATGGTCTTAAATTTATCCTTGTTTATGACATAACATAGTGATCTAATTCTATTTTTCTCAATAGAATAAGCCAGTTTCCCCAACAAAATCTGAACAATTATTTGCCTTACTGTTACATGTATTATATATGAAGTTATATACACACATATCTATACCTATTTCTGGGCTTCTTCTGTTCCATTGTTCTTTTGCCATACTCACCTTACTTGGCTATGTAATCAGTCTTAAAAGCTGGTAGAGTGAGCCTTTCCTTTTTCTCTTTTCCTATTATCTCATATATATTTTGTTTTCTAATAGAAGAAAATATAGGCTAATATCTTTGTAACTTTGAAATGGAAAAATACTTTTAAAATCAGAAAATAAAGTACTGATGGCTTTCATCAAAATTAAGAATTACTTTTTAGTGAAGGTTATCACAGAAAAATGACACAGATGAATCATCAACTGGAAGAAGATATCTGCAAAATCTAAAACTGAGAAGATAATTCACATATACTCTATATGTTGAGAAATATGTTTTTCTCAAAAAACTTGCTAGATTTTTGTTCAAATTTTATTTTGTTTACATGTTTACTTGAAAGAAATTTGAACCTCTGCAATCTTAAGTCAGACTGCTTTTAAACACAGCATATGAAGTTTTCTCTAGATCTTCATAAAGCTTTTAGTATTTTTCTACTTAAAGGTCTTAAAAAAACTTTGTTAAGTTAATTCCCATATAATTTATACTTTTCCCCATTACTGTAATGTTATCTCATTTTCTCTTTCCTAGAAATAGTAATTGCCCATTTAGAGGAATGACATTTATTTTCATAAGTTAATATACAGCAATCATGCCTAATTCTCTCATTAGTTCAAATACTATAGTTTTCTATTGGTTATCTTAGGTATTTTAATGGAAATCATATTTTCTGCAAGTAATGCACAGACTTCTAGCAGAATAGTAACATTATACCAGGCTAACCTAACCCTAATAGCTAAACTAGAAAAGAAAAAGAAAAAACAAACACAAACTATAGACTAATCTCAGTTATGCCCACAGATTAAAAAATATATAAATCAATATTAGAAAACTGCATCTAGTGCTACATTAAAAAATAAAACATCATGACTCCATAAGGTTTATCTGAAGACACTTCTACATTGTTGGTTTAAAGGAAAAACATATAACCTGATTGAGAGATGTCCCATAAGCAGCTGTTAATGTTCAACAAACAAAAGCCCCAGTACTTTTAGGAAACTGAGAATAAAGTAAAATTCTCTTAACAAACCCCACAACAAATAACATGCCTCATGTTAAATATCAAAAGCAATCCCACTAAACAACTGCAGTAAAGTTAATAAGGATTCTCGTGATCACTGCCTACTAATAAAAATGAGTTTATTTTTATTGTTATTTGAGACAAGAGTCTCATTCTGTCACCCAAGCTGGAGTGCAGTGGCAGGATCTAGGCTCACTGCAACCTCCACCTACCAGGGTCAAACAATTCAGCCTTCCGAGTAGCTGGGATTACAGGCGAGTACCACCATACCCGCTTATTTTTGTATTTTCAGTAGAGACAGGGTTTCACCATGTTGGCCAGGCTGGTCTCTAACTCCTGGCCTCAAGTGATCTGCCCACCTTGGCCTCCCAAAGTGCTAAAATTACACGCATAAGCCACCGCTCCCAGCCTACAAACTATATGATTGTCTCCCTAGAATATACAATAAATCAACTAAAAATGATTAGAAATTGTAAGTGTTAAGTAGATATTATATGAGAAACATATACAAAGATCAATAGCCTCCTTTATTAACCAGTAATAATAATTAGAAAAGACTGAGAGGGAAAAGCATTAACTGCAGAAGGTAAATTATTAAATATCTTAGAATACACCTTTCAATAAATATGCAAAATCTATATAAGGAAAGTCACTCAATTTTACCTAAGGACATAAAAGAATCTGGATTAAGTGGAGAAACAAACTGTATTCTTAGATGTGAAAATTTAATATTATAAATACGAGTTCACACAACATGTATCTATAATTTTGATATATTCCCAATCAGAAACTAACATAATTTTTAAGAAATTTTACAAGTTGATTTCCAATTTTATAATACAGGGAAAACTTGATAAGACTTCAGAGATAAAAAAAAAATCGGAGACAAATTTGGCTGTGAAGAGGGAGGGTTACAGGTGATAGCTAGAAAGGATGTGTAGGCTCATGAGAATTTTTAGGAGACCTGAGCATGTTTAAATGCCAATGGTGAAAAGTCAGTCTAAGGGGAGAAGTTGAAATTGGAAAAAAAAAAGTTTCTAAGTATCTGAGGGGCATAGTAAATCCCAGAATAAAATTATAACAAAATGAACATTTAGTGAAAGACAGTTTCAGGGTATACAAAATTTTTGCTCAGGGTGGCATCACAAACATAACAGTTTAACACCTACATTCAATCCTTTCCAAACTGCCATTGAAAGGACCAAAGTGTTATAATGAAAGGGGCAGGGAATCAATCAGTAAGTGGACTAAGGTTGTATTTTACAGGTCAGTTATATTGAGTCTATATCAAAAAACATAATGAATGCAAGGTAGTGAAAAGGAATATCAAACCATAATACCACTCAAGAAGCAGGAAAACCCATCTGGGAATAAGTGGAAATCAATGTCAAGATAACTTCTAATTAATCAAAGCTGGCTCATCTTCACTGTGCCTTTATCTGATGCTAAAGGGAGTGTAGGCTAGGGCATTTGCAGGAAAAGAGGCCCATTGAAATGCTACTGGAGAGAATAACCTTGCACCCAGGAAGGAGAAAATGACAGCTAATTCCACTGCCTGCAACATTCTGGCTAATCAGAGGTCCTGAGTCTGTCCATGTGACAACTTCACTGCTAGTATAATCAGCGTTTGAGAAAGCTAGCACACTAAACATATCTACAACCAACGACTCTCTCAGAGTCTGCTTCATTCCCCTGCCACCTCCACCAGAACAGGCGCTGGTATCCACAGCTGAGAGACCTGAAGACAGATCACATCACAGGACTCTTTGCAGACACTCCCCAGTAGTGGCCTGGAGCCTAGTAGCCCCTCTGGGTGGCAAGACCCAGAAGAGCAATAACAGTCACTGTAGTCTGGCTCTTAAGAAGCCCCATCCCTAGGGAAAAGGGGAGAGCACCAAATCAACGGAACAGTCCACGGGACAAAAGAATCTGAACAGTAGTCTTTGAGTTCCAGACCCTTTCGCCGAAATAGTCTGCCCACATGAGAAGGAACCAGAAAAGTAATTCTGGTAATATGACAAAACAAAGTTCTATAACACCGCAAAAGATCACAGTACCTCCCCAGCAATGGAACCAAATAAAGAAGAAATCTCTGAATTGCCAGATAAAGATTTCAGAAGGTTGATTATTAAGCTACTCAAGGAGACACCAAAGATAGGTAAAAATTAAGACATTTTAAAAATACAAAGTATGGATGAGAAATTCTTCAGAGAAATAGATACCATAAAGAAAGAACAATCACAACTTCTAGTAATAAAGTACACACTTGGAGAAATATAAAACGCACTGGAAAGTTTCCACAATAGACTAGAACAAATAGAAGAAAGAAATTCAGAGCTGGAAGACAAGGCTTTCTAATGAACCCAATCAGACAAAGACAAAGGAAAAAAAATTTAAATAAACCTTCCAAGAAATTTGGGATTATGAATGGCCAAATCTAAAAATAATTGGTGCTCCTGAGGAAGAAGAGAAATCTAAAAGTTTAGAAAACTTACTTGAGGGAATAACTGAGATAAACTTCCCTGGCCTTGCTAGAGATCTAGACATCCAAATACAAAAAGCTCAAAGAATATCTGAGAAAATTTTCCCAAGATGATCATCACCTAGGCACAAAGTTATCAGGTTATCTAAAGTCAAGACAAAGGAAAGAATCTTAAGAGCTGTGAGATGAAAGCATCGGGTAACCTACAAAGGAAAACCTATCAGAGTAACAGCATAATTCTCAGCAGAAACCTTACAGTCATAGGGACTGGGGTCCTATCTTTAGCCTACTGAAACAAAACTGTCAGCCAAGAACTGTGTATCCAGTAAAGCTAAAAGAATTAGTCCAACAGGAAAATATCACAAATCTAAATATATATACACCTAACACTGGAACTCCCAAATGTATAAAACAATTACTATTAGACCCAAAAAATGAGATAGCAATATAATAATAGTGGAGGACTTTGACACTCCACTGACAGCACTAGACAGGTCATCAAGATAAAAAGTCAACAATGAAACAGTGGACTTAAACTATACCCTAAAACAAACAAACAAAAATCTTAACAGATATTTACAGAACATTCTACCCAACAACTATAGAATACACATTCTATTCATCAGCTCATGGAACATTCACCAATAAACCATATGATAGACCACAAAACAAGTCACAGTAAATTTAAGAAAATCAAAATTATATCAAATATCCTCTCAGACCACACTGAAATAAAACGGGAACGTAACTCCAAAAGAAACCATGAAAACTAGACAAATACATAAAAATGAAATAATCTACCCTTGAATAATCATTGGGTCAACATTGAAATCAAGATGGAAATTAAAAAAACTTTTGAACTGAACAACAATAGTGACACAACTTATCAAAACCTCTGGGATGTGGTAAAAGCAGTACTAAAAGGGAAGTTCATAACACTAAAAGGCTACATCAGAAAGTCTGAAGAGCACAGATAAACAATCTAAGGTCACATTCAAGGAACTAGAGAAACAAGAACAAATCAAACCCAAACCCAGCAGAAGAAAAGAAATAACAAAGATCAGAGCAGAACTAAATAAAACTGAAACGACAGCAAAAAATACAAAATATAAATGAAACAAAAAGTTGGTTCTTTGAAAAGACAAACAAAATTGATAGACTATTAGTGAGATTAACCAAAAAAAGAAGAGAGAAGATACAAATAAGCTCAATCAAAAACAAAACAGAAGATATTACAACCAATACTACAGAAATACAAAAGATTATTCCAGGCTACTATTTATCCATCTCCTCTAGATTTTCTATATTGTGTACCTTTATACACATGAACCAGATAATCTAGAGGAGATGGATAAATTCCTGGAAATATACATCCCTGCTAGATTTAATAAGGAAGAAATAGAAACTCTGAACAGACAAATAACAACAGTGAGATTGAAACAGTAATAAAAAAATTGCCAACAAAAAAAGTCCAGGATCAGATGGATTCACAGCCACATTCTATCAGATATTCAAAGAAGAATTGGTACCAATCTTACTGAAAGCACTTCAAAAGATACAGAAAGAGGAATCCTCACTAAATCATTTTTTTAAGCTAGTACCACCCTAATACCAAAACCAGAAAAGGACATAACAAAAAAAAAAAAAAAAGAAAGAAAGAAAGAAAACTACAGACCAATAGCCCTGATGAATGTATATGCAAAAATTCTCAACAAAATACTAGCTAACCAAATCCAACAGCACATCAAAAAGATAATCCACCATGATCAAGTGGGTTTCATACCAGGGATATTAATATCTGCAAGTCAATAAATCTCATACACAACATAAACAGAATTAAAAACAAAAATGACATAATCACCTCAATAGACACAGAAAAAGCATTTGACAAAATCCAGCATTCCTTTATAACCAAAACCCTCAGCAAAATAAACATAGAAGAGACATACCTTAATGCAATCAAAGCCAGCTATGACAAGCTCACAGTCAACATTATACTGAATGGGGAAAAGTTGAAAGTATTCTTTCTGAGAACTAGAACAAGACAAGGATGCCCACTTTCACCACTTCTATTCAATATAGTATTGGAAGTCCTAAATAGAACAATCAGACCAGAAATAACGGGCATCTGAATTGGTAAAAAGGAAGTCAAACTGTCACTGTCTGCTGATGATATAATCAGGTAGGTAGAAAACCCTAAAGACTCATCCAAAAAGCTCCTAGATCTGGTAAATGAATTCAGTAAAGTTTCAAAATACGAAATCTATGTACACAAATTGGTAGTACTGCTAGCCACCAACAACAACCAAGCTGAGAATCAAATCAAGAACTCAATTCCTTTTACTACTGTAAAAATAAAATAAAATAAAATACTTAGGAATATCCCTAACAAAGGAAATGAAAGAGCTCTATAAGAAAAACAAAACACTGCTGTAAGAAATCACTGACAACACAAACAAATGGAAACACACCCCATGCTTATGGATAGGTAGAATCATATTGTGAAAATGATCATACTGCCAAAAGAAATCTACAGATTCAGTGTAATTCCCATCCAAATACCATCATTATTCTTCACATAACTAGAAAAAACAATCCTAAAATTCATATGGAACCTAAAAAAAGTCCACTTAGTCAATCAAGACTAAGCAAAAAGAACAAATCTGGAGGCATCATATTACCTGACTTGAAACTACAAGACTATAGTTAATCAAACAGCATAGTACTAGTATAAAAAACAGGCATGTAGACCAATGGAACAGAATAGAGAACATAGAAATAAAGTCAAATACTTATAGCCAACTGACCTTCAACGAAGCAAACAAAAACATTCAGTGGGGAAAGGACACCTAATTCAACAAATGGTGTTAGGATAATTGGCAAACCACCTGTAGAAGAATGAAACTGGATTCTCATCTCTCACCTTATAAAAAAATCAACTCAAGATGGATCAAAGACTTAAATCCAAGACTTGAAACCATAAAAATTATAGAAGATAACAAGCAAAAAACTCTCCGGATGTTGGCTTATGCAAAGAGTAATGACCAAGAACCCAAAAGTAAATGTAATAAAGACAGAAATAAATAGATGGGACCTAATTAAACTAAAAAGGTTCTGCACATCAAAATAAATAATCAGTAAACAGACAATCCACAGAGTGGGTGAAAATGTTCACAAACTATGTATCTGACAACGGATTAATATCCAGAATCTACAAGGAACTCAAAACAAATCAGCAAGAAAAAAATCTCAACAAAAAGTGGTCAAAGAATATGAATACACAATTCTCAAAAGAAGATACACAAATGGCCAAAAAACTTGTGAAAAAATGCTCAGCATCACTAATTAGCAGAGAAATGCAAATTAAAATCACAGTGAGATACCACCTTAGCCTGCAAAAATGGCCATAATTTAAAAAAAAAATAGGTGTTTGCATGGATATGGTGAAAAAGGAACACTTTTACATTGCTGGTGGGAATGTAAACTAGTATAATCAACAACTATGGAAAACAATATGTAGATTCCTTAAAGAACTAAAAGTAGAACTATCATTCAATCCAGCAATCCCACTACTGGGTATCTACCCAGAGGAAAATAAGTCATTATATGAAAAAGACACTTGCACATGCATATTTATAGCAGCACAATTTGCAATTGCAAAAATATGGAACCAGCCTAAATGTCCATCAACCAACGAGTAAATAAAGAAAATATGGTATGTCTTTATGTGTCTCTCTGTGTGTGTATATATATACAAACATATATACACAAATATATATATACAAATATATATATACACACACACATATAGATATACCATATATATATATATATATATATATATATATATATATTAAAAATTGCATTTTCAGTAACCTGGATGGAGTTGGAGACCATTATTCTAAGTGAGTTATCAGGTTAGTGCAAAAGTAATTGCAGTTTTGCCATTGAAATTGAGGCCAAAAAAAAATGCCTTTGGACCTTTGGACCAACCTAAATAACTCAAAAATGGAAAACAAAATATGGTATGTTCTTACTTATAAGTGAGACTAAGCTCTGAGGATACAAAAGCATAAGGATGATATAATGAACTTTGGGGCCTCTGGGGGAAGTGAGGATGGGGGTGAGTGATAAAAGACTACATATAGGGGATACAGTGTACACTGCTTGTGTGACAGGTACACCAAAATCTCAGAAATCACCACTAAAGAACTTATCTATGTAACCAGAAACCACCTGTTCCCCAAAAACTATTGAAATAATTTTTTTAAGTCAAAAAATAACAGATGTTGGTGAGATTGCAGAGAAAGGAGGATGCTTATACACCAATCAATCAATCAATTAAGGGAAATTACATTGTATAAAAAGTGTAGGTTTCAGAATATTTGGACTAACCCAATCTGCTCTGGAGACATTTCATAAAAACTTGAAAAATTGAACAAAATACATAACAAAAATAAATGTTAAATGCATCAAAGTCATGCCAAAATAGTAAGAAATTATCAGGTTAATATGTAAGTGAAGGAACTTTTGCTAGGAGAGCATTTTGCCAAGTCCCCTGACCTTTAACAGTAGTTTCCAAGGTTTGTAGTGGCTTGGGAGATAGAAGACCAAATCCAAGGTACAAATTGGTGAGGACTATAAAAGCAGAACTTCCTTTCATAGAGCTGGGAATCCAAAGAGCTGTGCTCTCCGTGTAAGAGCAAGACAGACATAAACTACCTCACCTACTCACACAGCCTGGAGACCGCTTTGGCACTGAGCTGAACATCCACTAAATGGATTGGTAAGTGAACATGTGATGATATCAAGGGTTGGAAAGAATTGAAACAATAGCTATTCACAAGCAGCTAGGTGAATGATATACTGAAATTATCACATTTGGAAAGCAGTTTGGCATTAGTGAGCAATCACTCTAGGTATAGAAATATAAGGATGTTGAGAGTGACACTGTTTACAACTGTCCCAAACTAGAAATGATGTTGACATGTACAACCATAAAATGGAAGAATAAATTGTTATAGTCATGCAATGGAACACCAGACAGCAACAAAAATTAACAAATTATAACCTCATTCAAAAAAACAAATACATATCCCAAATATACTACTGATGGAAAGAAAAGGCACAAAAGCATACATAATTCCTTTCACATAAATTTATAAAATCCAGCAAAATTATGTAATATTATTTAAGAATATAACTAGTTATTAAAATATAAGGAAAAGCAAGAACATGATTTTGCAAAAGTCAGGCAAGTGATTACTTCCAGGAGGGAGAGGAGTTACATTTGGGGAGAGGCAATGAAAGACTTCTTGTGTACTAGCTTGATCTAGTTAGTGATTATACATGTGTTCACTTTATGGCTTTACTGTAAAGTGTACAAATAATTTTATGCTCTTTTATGCAGGTATGATACATCTTTCAATAAACATTACATAGAAAACTAAGACAAAATAAATACTACTACTAGGGCGAAGATGGCAATGGAGAAGGAGGAAGAAAAGGAGGAAAGATGAGGACACATAGCTCTAACTGGAACTGTCACAATAATCATGGAATCCTAGCTTTTGAGCACCATGACAGTGCTCTCTGCCTTGGCTGCTCTTAGCTCTACAGTTTTAATTTTCCTTATAGGCTTCTAGATTTCTAAAATGGCAATGTAAATCTTGAGGAAATCTATAATGTCTCCTTCTGTCAGTGTTTCAAGTATTTGAAAGGAACCAACACAGTCTGAAAAAGCCACCTTGCTTTCCTACTGATAAAACAGAGACATCCCTCAGTAGACATAATGAAAAATAAAAAAGATAATTAATTGGACTATAACAATGCTCAGCACTGAAAAAGAGGGATCAAGCTGACAAATCCGAGCAATGTTTTACCCTCTGGCCACCCCAAGTAAACTGACTTGTTGCCCTGAAAGAAAAAAATCATTGAAAAATCTACAATTCACACATTCAAATGATTTGGGGGGACATAATGATTTATGAAACTAAAACGGAAAATTATGAAAAAAGCACAATATAAGATCAGGAAATTTTCTTTCAAGATTTAAAAAGCATGATAGCTGAATTCTTCTAATGGAGTCAGCAAACAGAAGATTTACCAGGAGAAAATATTGAGATAATGAACTAGATATAAATACGTTTTAATGAAAAACTAAACCTCAAAAGAAATGACTCAGTATCACCCAATATAGACTTAACTGAAGAGAGAAAATGTTAGCAACATGGAGGACAAATCAAGAACATGGAATACCCATACAAAGAGCATCCCCAAAAGAGAAACCAACAGAAGAAAAGCAAAATCAATGAAATAAAAGACACATATGCCTGAAACTAAAAGACTGCTTTAATTTTTGGGGTGAAATGTCTCACTTTACTCAAAAGTGAATATACTTTTTAAGAGGGCATATCTTCATAAAAGTTGTGAATGTTAAGGATTAAAAAAATAAATTCTGAGTAGAAAGAAAAGGTGAAAGGAAAAACAGTATCTTGCTGGCCTCAGATTTCTGCTCCCAAAAAAAAAAAAAAAAAAAAAAAAAAAAAGCCAGTTTAGCATTGGCTAAAGAATCCTGAAAATAACAGGCATACCGTACCAATGTTTTCTATGTGATCAAGCACACATTCACTAGAAAATCTGCTGAAAGTTATTACCAACCATATAAGAACTCAGAAAATCTACCCACCACATTTCCTTTTTTTTTTTTTTATTGTACTTTAGGTTCTGGGGTACATGTGCAAATCATGCAGGGTTGTTGTATAGGTACTTACATGGCAATGTGGTTTGCTGCCTTCATCCCCCCATCACCTATATCTGATATTTCTCCCCCTGTTAGCCCTCCCACCCCCTATCCCTCCCCTACCCCCTCCACTGACTGCAGTATGTGATGCTCCCCTCCCTGTGTCGACATGTTCTCATTGTTGAACATTCGCCTATGAGTGAGAATATGCAGTGTTTTGTTTTCTGTTCTTGTGTCAGTCTGCTGAGAATGGTGGTTTCCAGATTCATCCATGTCCCTACAAAGGACACAAACTCATCATTTTTTATGGCTGCGTAGTATTCCATGGTGTATATGTGTCACATTTTCTTTATCCAGTCTATCATTGATGGACATTTGTGTTGGTTCCAAGTCTTTGCTATTGCAAACAGTGCCACAATGAACATACGTGTGCATGTGTCTTCATAAAAGAACAATTTATAATTCTTTGGGTATATACCAAGCAATGGGATTGCTGGGTCAAATGTATTTCTATATGTAGGTCCTTGAGGAATCGCCACACTGTCTTCCACAATGGTTGAATTAATTTACACTCCTGCCAACAGTGTAAAAGTGTTCCTATTTCTCCATATCCTCTCCAGCATCTGTTGTCTCCAGATTTTTTAATGATCACCATTCTAACTGGTGTGAGATGGTATCTCAATGTGGTTTTGATTTGCATTTCTCTAATGACCAGTGATGATGAGTATTTTTTCATATGTTTGTTGGCCTCATAGATGTCTTCTTTTGTAAAGTGTCTGCTCACATCGTTGGCCCACTTTTGAATGGGTTTGTTTGTTTTTTTCTTGTAAATCTGTTTTAGTTCTTTGTAGATTCTACATATTAGCCCTTTGTCAGATGGGTAGATTGCAAAAATTGTTTCCCATTCTGTTGGTTGCCGGTTCACTCTAATGATTGTTTCCTTTGTACGAAGCTCTGGAGTTTAATTAGATCCCCTTTGTCTACTTTCGCTTTTGTTGCCATTGCTTTTGGTGCTTTAGCCATGAAGTCCTTGCCTATGCCTATGTCCTGAATGGTTTTGCCTAGGTTTTCTTCTAGGATTTTTATGGCGTTAGGTCTTATGTTTAGATCTTTAATCCTTTCTTAAAAGTTATTACAGGTTCTACTTCAGCTGACCATGAAATCAATTGTTAACATTTTCACTTAATAAAAACGGGAAGATCGTATTAAAAATTTAGCAGTAAGTATTGAAAACAAACAAAACTTAATCCAAATAATTTTAAAATATCCAAATGGAATTGAATGTAATTTGTCACTATTTTTGGCAAAGCAGCAATAACATAAACTATAAAAGTTTAAAATTCCAATGATTTCATTCAAAACTGTAAAGGGTGATGGGAAGAAACTAGGAAACAGATACATTATAGTTTTTTTCTTAAAAAATGAGGTGGGGGGGCCAAAAATACTTTCATTCTTGACATTGAGAGCATAGGTCCTTCCTCATTTTTTAAAAAAGTTAAATGTAAATAATCATGTTGTCAGTAAATAATTACATTTTAATATTATTTCTTCCTTTACTTCCCTTTTTAACTTGCTTCTTTTCATTTTCTGACATTCTAGATCAACAGTAAATGTCTCATTTCTTAATTCAATCATATTCCTTCTATTTCACTATTAAAAATTCTGTAGCTGTTACATTGAGATTGATACATTTTGCCATGTTCTATGTTTGGTTTGCCAAGAGTTTGTATCAAAAGTGGATATTGGATTTTTATTAATGTTTCATGGTAGTCTACGGAGATGCTCATGTGACTTTTTTTGGTCTACCAATATAAATTATTAATACATTGTACAAAGCTATATTCCTATTTGTTCATATTCTTTAACATGTTGTGTGATTCAACTCTATTATTTAGAATATATTCTCACCTATATTCATGGGTAAAAAGTGTTTACAATCTTCATATCTGCCAGGTTTTGATAGCAAGTTTATATTGGCTTGTAAAATGAACTTAAATATTGTCTATCTTTTAAAATATACTTCAATGATTTATATAGCAGGGAAATTATTTTATTTTACTTTTTTGCAATCTAACCAAAATAATCATGCTTTCAGAGAATTGTTTCACAGATTTAAAATTGCTTACTATGGTAATTATCCTATTTATATATTCCACTCATTCTTGAGTCAATTTCTATGAATTATATTTTTCTATTAAAATATCTATTTTTATGGAAAGCAGGGAGGAAGAACCCAGGCAGAGCCTGGCTGATACCCTTAGTTGAGGACAGAGAGACAATAGTTCAGAAGGGAAGAAAGGTGCTACCATTTGCAGGCCAGAGTAACAGAGAAAAGAGTCTGCACTAAGAAAAAACTCCAGACACCTCCAGAGGGTCCGCCTAGAATATTTAGCCAAGTATTGATCCATGCATACGTGTGAAGAAGCTATCTGAGGCTGAGGAAAGAGCAGTCCAAAATGATTAGGAGAAGCAGTACCTGTCCCTCACATGGGGCCAAGAATAGTGTATGTTGCCATAGTATTGGATTAGCCCTAGATTAAGTACTGCTCCACTGCTATGTTTAATTTTATAGTTATTGTTCTGGTTAGCCAGCACTTATATCCTTAAGGAGCTGAGGACTGGTTAATTCCATCTCTCCTAGATATTCAGAAACATTTATAAAATCAAATGAGTGTTTCAGCAAAGCACACTCCTCCTTCAAGTTTCCTAAATCTAGCTTTGTTGCTAATCCTTCCTAAAACAAATGAAGCACAGAAGAGTTAATCCAAATATAGTAGTTACATGTGGAGTGTTTACTCCACTGGAAATAATAAAAGTAAATAAGGCAGTATTATCACTGAGGTCATAAAATCCATTTAGTGAAGACTAATATTACTTTGCAATTTTGGTATATCAAACATTCAAATATATTTATGACTTCCTTAAATCAAAAAAATGGTGCTTCTTCGCCATTTCTAAAAAGAAAATTTTCAATTCAATGTTAAATATTTTTTCACTTCTACTGTCAAAAATATTTCACTGGACACAAAAGAGAAAACACATAATAGCTTTAGCCATATCTTACTTCACTTCTGCCTTCTTTTCAGGTTCACTTCTAGTCTTCAATTTTGCTCCTACTCCAAACCAGTGTATTTTCTGCTTCCAGGATGAAGTATTTTCATTTGTATTCATGTGAGTTGAATTGCAATTTCTAGTTTGTGCTTTTCTTCCCGACTAGACTGAGAGATAAATGCTCAAAGATAGAGATCATAATCAGTGCCTCAGATTTGCATTTCTGTCCTTCAGAACCAAGCTCAGCCAGTAGAATATACTGATCTGTACTAAATGAGTGAACAGAAGGCTGAGGACAACACCGAACACTTAGAAGTTCCCTGTCATGAGCCTCATTCCTCCTCAACAGGTGAACATTTTCTTGGAAACCAGTAAGCATCTGAAAAGTGAAACCGCATTTCCAGGCTGTCTAAATACCCAGAGTGATTACTTGCCCAAGAACATTTCCCCTAATTGAAAATATAAACATTATGGCTTGTCTTCCCAGATCTCTGATTTTGATAGGGACAAACATAATTGTACCAACTGTAGCAGGTTTAGAGTCTCATCCAAATACAGAATAAGGTCTACAAGGAAAGGCTTGTAACAATTAAATTTCCAGATACAATGGAAGGCTAAAACCACATACACTGTCCATGTATGTGTGGCTACATAATAAGATAAAACACAAATGAAAACAAGAACATCATGATGATTAAGTTCCCCAGCACAAATCTGAGACTAGAGATAAAATCCTATTATGTATACTTTTCTGGTGTTACTGATAAAGACAGCTGACTCATAAAAGAGAAGACAGTATCATCTTGTAATGGAGAAATCAGGACATCTTTTAGTTTACAGTCTCATACCAGATAGGAGACAATGAGTTGCTGCCTGTGAGGTAGCTGAAGGATTCAGGTGAGGACATGATTAAACCAGGGAATGGAACACTGAGAAGGGTTTAACCTCAAGTTATATCGTGAGAACTGTCACTAGAAAGCAGCCATTACGAAGGACGTATGTCCCAACATTCTAACAAAGCTGAGCTTAACTCCGGATTTGATATCAAACATCACTATAGATTTTTTAAAGCATAAATATCAGTTCCAATTCAAGATTCATTGTGAGATTTCTTAATTCAAGACAACTGTCAAGTGATAAAATACTAACTGTAAGAAGTTAATGGTCAAAATAATTAAGAATCATCACTATCCAGCAAACAATGCTATAGCAACTACCCAGGACGTCCTCATGTCCTACCCATGTATCTTTTCCATGCAGGAAGTATGAAGTGGGAGTTATAAAAAGATATTAACTATTGGATAAAACTAGGTATTGTGTGGGCTTTATCTTTGTTAAGTAATCTATATACCAATTTTTAATGTATTTCTGCTTCTCATTAAATATTTTTCTATGATTGTTAATATGAATGCTTATTAAATAGAGAGTGAGTACTTCTCATTAGTAATTTTCCCTAAAACTTTAGGGTGAGAACTGAGCTAGTTAGCTTGACATTATAAAATAGAGATCTGAATTCTTATGCTATACCTTGCCTGGCATAGGTAACTTTCAGGCAGTATAAACTAGTGGGTAAAACCTTGGGCGCTAGAGGTCAATCAGATTAAAATTATTATTCTACCAAATTTCTATCCCTGTAACCTTGGTTAAATTACTTAATTTCTTTAGGCTTCAGTTTCCTCACCTGTAATGTGGTTATAACAAATGATATCTACTTCACGGAGTCATTAGGAAGACTAAATGAGGTAAATTATCATATTACCTTCTGAGAGGAATTACTCAAAGATATTAGTTATTTCCATGACTATCATTAGAACTGAAATGTAACTTAGAGAACAGATATGTAAAAATTATTTTAACTTCTCTCAAACTCTAATTTTTAATTTTGAAGAATATTATGCTAACAGACTAAATGATTGTATAATTTTCACTAATAGTCTATTGTAATTATGCCAACTTCTTTGTTTCCCCACTGGACAGGCTCTTTATAGCAATATGTCAATGTGAATTTAGACTTTAAATTTATTAAGAAATAAAACACACCAACATTGTAATCTATATATTGAATTGATCTGTACTAAAGGAGTGAACAGAAGGCTGAGGACAACGCTAACCACGTAGTGGTTCCCTGTCACGAGCCTCCTCATTCCTCCTCAATGGGTGGACATTTTCTTGGATACCAGTAAGTATCTGAAAAGTGAAACTGCTTTCCAGGCTGTCTAAACACCCAGAGTGATTATTTTCCCAAGAATATTTCCCCTAATTGAAAATACATAAATGGGTTTTTTTCCCCCAGATCTCTGATATAATCTCTATATTGTTAACAAAGCCCCACCACACCTCTATTTTATTCAATATTTTAGTATCTTTTCTTTCTTTTTTAAAGAGATACAGTCTTGCTCTGTTGCTCAGAGAGTACAGTGGCACAATCATAACTCACAGCAGCCTTGAACTCCTGGGCTTAAGGGATCCTCCCACCATAGCCTCCAATGTTTCAGTGTCTTCTTAAAACTTGTACTTCATATTTCCTCCATGTTATAAACATGAATGGGATGGCACTCCTTCCGTTGGGTTATGTTATATGACAAAAATAATTGTGTTGTTATGGCATTTAAGAGTCTGCATTAGCAGACTAGAGAGACTCTCTCTTGCTGGCTTTCAAGAAATAAACTGCTATACTGTGAAAGGACCTGTGAGAGGGGCACATGGCAAGGAATTGTGGGAGGTCCCCAGGAACTGACTGCAGCTCCCTTGCTAAAAACCAGCAAGTCCTGTAACCACATAATGAATATATGATAAATTATTCATATATATGATAAATGAAAAAACTCTGAGGCTTATTTAGATGTAAACAAAATTTTAATCTTTAGGTAATAAAATTTATCAATACATAATTTTTGATACCTCCTTTACTGTTGAGCTTCGAAAAATCTTCCAAAACTTGATTATATAAAAACACAAATAGATCTTCTAAACTTTTTGTTGTTTCTATTTTTTACATTTAAAAAGTTAATCCACAATTTCACAAGATGAAAAGAGTTCTATGGATGGATGGTGGTGATGGCAGCACAACCATGTGAATGTATGTAATGCCACTGAACTTGTACACTTAAAAATGGCTAAGATAGTAAATTTTGTTGTGTGTATTTTACCACATTTTAAAAAAAAAGTTTAAGGCCTACCTAAAAAAAACATTAATCCACCTGGAACTCATTTTGGTGTATAATGACCAAGATCATTATTATTTTTTTCTAAAGTGGTTAGCCAATTAAATCAGTATCACTTATTGAATTACTTTCCCACCAATTTGAATACTTGTATACACTTGGATATATTCTGGTCTTTTCAACTGTACATAATGCTCAGTATCTGATTAAATGGGGATTTCCAGTGAAAAGCATAAGCAGCACCCAGCCTAAATCCCCAGACCCTGGAGTTCAAGTTCCAGGGGGCAGGTACAAGGAATGAACCATGAAGTGTCAATCCTTGAGGTTTTGGTGACATCTAGTGGTAGGTTCTGTTCAGTGTCAGAAAGCACGCTTTCTTCCACTCAGCTTCTTAATATACTAGGGCACTTTTAAATACAAAAAAAATGCAAGCCTTAGTATGTTTAGGATGGCCCTCTCCCTGCAACCTTTCTCTCCCGTCCATCTTTCAAATGCCAAACTTCAGCTCAGATAATCACTCCTATCCTCAGAAGTTTCAATAGTTTCCATGTAAATTAGCAGAAATGGGATATAAAATCAACAAAGATGAGGACACCTCTAAAATTAATTACAAATAGAAACAAATGAACCTAGCTCTATTAAAAATGGATAACATACATATACTAAAGAGGAGTTTCTCTGTTTCATGGAAAAAAATCTTGAAATTCACACACCTGGAAAGCCTTCTCCTAATCAGAATTAATTGGTTCACTTAGCACATTGCCCATGCCTATTTCATAACATTTCTCGCTCTGTTTTGTATTTTCAGTAGTTTACACAGAAAAATATTACCTACACTAAACTGTGAGTGCCTGAAGGATAAAGTGTCTGATTCACCTCAGATTCAAACAACCCTGATGTCTTTAAAAGCGACTTTCTCTGTGAACCTGGCTCTGAGACTTTAAAGGGGGTATCAGTAGTTACTCCTAGCAACCAATCCTTGTCTTTTTCCCAACTTCTTTATTTTATCTGTTCATTTTTTCTTACTAGTTTGACCTTTAACTGATCTCATGCTATTTGCCTCTCTTATTTGTTGATTCACATTTTGGTGTTTCTCATTTCTACTTTCCTAGTAATCAACCTCAAGGTATGCCCTCTTAAGTTAATGTCTGATAGCAATTCATATGCATTCCTTTATCTTAATTTATATAGCACAAATTCCCAGCAAAAACTATCTTGATGTCAATAGAGAATAGCTATAAGAAAATCAGTCTCCATTCATGATTACTATGTGCTACGTGATTTTTATGTATTATCTTATTTAATTTTCATAGAAATTTAGCTCTTATACATCCTTCACATCTTAGTTCAATTATCACCTACTTAAGGATGCATTTTCTGGGTGTCCTATCCTACAGTGGTCCCCAGTCTTTCAGTACCAGGGACAAGTTTCATGGAACACAATTTTTCCAGGGACCAGGGAGTAGGGAGAGATGGTTTTACAATGACTCAAGCACATTACATTTATTGTGCACTTTGTTTCTACTATTATAACATTGTAATATATAATGAAATGATTATACAACTCACCACAATGTAGAATCAGCAATTGGGGGTGACAGGAGACAGTGACAGATCATCAAGCATTAGATTCTCATAAGGAACATGCAACCTAGATCCCTTGCATGTGCAGTTCACAGTAGTGCTCATACTTCTAAGAGAATCTAATGCTGCTGCTGATCTCAGGGGAGGTGGAGCTCAGGCAGTAATGCAAGTGATGGGGAGTGGCTGTAAATACAGATGAAGCTTTGCCAACTTGTCCACCACTTAGCTCCTGTTATGCAGCCCAGTTCTTAGCCCAGGAGTTGGGGACCCCTGTTATACTACACCAAGCTTTTAAAAATATATCTCATAGTGCTATGTATCTCTCTTTCACAGTGCTTATCATGGTTAAAATGTTGCTTTTTGTATGATAATTTAATGAGTCTATCTTACCTTTTGAACATTCATCCATGTGAGGATTAATAATGTCTACTTTGGCTCACCAATATGTCTCCATTGCTTAGCTGAGAGAAAATAATTTATCCAAAACTAATTCTTAGTAGATTGGCATCCTAGAAAAGATTGGCCTTCTGAAAATTTCACTGGAAACTGGTTTTAGCCCATTTTTAATGTAATCAATCATGGTCATCTGCACAGCTTAAGCCAGAGTTACCCCTGCAGCTATAATGTTAGTATAATGCTGATGTAGCAAGTCCTGCCTCTAGTTTGCTGTCATACAGCTTCAACTGCAAGATTTTGACTCCAGCCCCTTACCACCTTAGATAAAAGTATTATTCACAAAAAAACATGTTCTTCACAGCCCCATTTATATTCTACTGACTCTCCCTTCTCCAGCTGTTGACAGCAAGGTTCAGTGACCCATTCTTATCCTGTCTGAAGTAAGGCAGACCAATGCTATTATCAAGTCCTCAACTCCTGCAAATCCCCAACCATGAGTCCTGAAGTGACAGGGTTACAGCTGTTTCTGCCATGACATGTTGTTATTGTATCCTAACCCCTAATTATTGCAGGGTAGAGGCTGACATTTCCTATATTATGCAACTCAAAAGCCCCACAGCCCAAATGCAGGAGCTCCTCTCCCAAAGGTAATGTCCAGCCCTGCCAAATCTCTGTGCATTCCCATAGAATGCATCTGGGCAACTAGCAACCACTACTTTACTGTCTCTGTGAATCTCCCTTAATGACTATTAATCTAGCAAACAAGTATGATTGCATTCTTGTCCCTATTTTATAGGTAAGGGAAAAAAAAACAAAGAGTAATTAAGTAATCTGACCAAGATCATTCACTAACTGTGATCTTGGTGCTACTTTGCTATTTGCCTTAGTTGGCGTGATATTAGCACAGTGTTTGCCATTTGGTGGGTACTACATAAATAAAAATTAGATTCAATGATAAATGGATAGATGGACAACCAGTCTCATGAGGGGAGCATTCTTGCCCCTATTTTATAGTTAAGAGGGGGAAAAAAAAAACAAAGATTAATTAAGTAACCTGACCAAGATCACAGTTAGTGAACGGCGGACACAGGATTTAAATTCGGGTCTACCAGATTATATATTACTTATTCTATATCACTAAACTCTTCAACTCAGAGATTTCTCTAGGTGCCCCAAAGCCCAAGTCAACTGCAAATAACAATAAAAATAGCTACATTTAAAACAAAATCGAGGCAATGTATTAGGTACTTTATTTCTGGGGCGAAATTGAGTCTAAGCTAATTATGCCAGAGAGTAATAATTCTAAACCCTACTAGATTTGAAGGAATCAAGGCCTTTATAATAATACCAACCTGCCTTACTTCAGACTGGTTAGGAATGGGGCACTGAGCCCACAGTGGAAGTTTGGGCCCCCTGAACTGTTAAGAGGTGAAGAAGGAAGTGGTAGCAAAAAATTAATGGGGACTTTAAAGAGTCAAATATATCTACAAGATTTCAAGCTGGATGAGTGCAGCTTGAGAAAATACAATTAAAATTCTTAAGTATAATTGTTATGAAGATTTTTGAGTTACAGAAGCAATTTTACTAGGAACATAAATGATAAATTCCAAAGGAAAGTCTGTGCTACTGTTTTGTACAATGCTGTAATACTACCACTTAATGAACCCCATTGCATTCTAGGCACTGTGCTGGGTGCTATATATGAGTCATCTAATTTAAAACTTTCACAAATACTGTGAAACTATATTATCATCACACATGAAAAAAAACTGAAGGTTCAAATTTTTAAGAAAATTGTCCAAGCTACGTGAATAACAGAATGAGAGCTTATGCATATGACCAAAAGATTATCTCTCTACTACAACAAGCGGCCTTCAAACCTATGAGAAAGCTTTATTATTTCTTCCCAATGTTTTCTCTAAAATTTTCATAATAGGTCCCTGTATTTATTTCCCATGAGCATTTTAATAAATATGATAGTTGAGATGCATTCAACAACGTCATTGCTATGCAGTTCCCCTAATTTTCTGCTCTTGCTACGTTCGTTCAACGTCACACAAAATATTTATCAAAATTCTTTTAAAATCATTCTTAGATGTGCTACACTGTAAGAGAAATTAGCTTCAGAATAAACCTCACCACAAATAGAATGTGTAGATTCTGAAAGAAATTTCCATGAGCATTGGATATCATGTGTGCACAGCAAGAGCAATACAACCTCATGTTTTTTTTGTTTTTTTTTTTTTTTTTTGGTGAGTTCTAAAATATATCCTAAAGAAGAAAATATTTTTCAGAACATAGAAACTGTCCCCAAAAAGAACATGAATATGGAGGAAAAGAAGGAAAGTCACATCACTTTTAAAGTAAAGGTTAAAAGGGAGGGGTCATGGAAACCACATAAAGTTTAAGAAATGTTAGAGGCCCCAGTTAGGAGGAATACTAGCAGGAAAGCCTTCTCTATCTCACCTGTACTGAAGCAAGGGAAAAAGGGAACTATTGCCCTATAGGAAAAAAAAAAAATTCTACCTCTAGCACTACTTTTTTTTTTTTTTTGAGACTGGGTCTCGCTCTGTCGCCCAGCCTGGAGTGCAGTGGCGCAATCTTGGCTCCCTGCAACCTCCACCTCCTGGGTTCAAATAATTCTCCTGCCTCAGCCTCCTGAGTAGCTGGGATTATAGGCATGCACCACCATGCCCAGAATTTTTTTTTTTTTTTTGTATTTTTAGTAGAGATAGGGTTTTACCATATTGGCCAGGCTGGTCTTTAACTCCTGACCTTGTGATCCGCCTGCCTCGGCCTCCCAAAGTGCTGGGATTACAGGTGTGAGCCACTGTGCCTGGTCCACCTCTAGCACTCTTTTAAGATAGTCCCAGGAGCCACAGTAGGATTCAGGTCATGATCAGAAACAGATGTTCAAGCCTCATCTTGTGGAGAGTTAGTAATGCTGTCAAGTTGCCACATGGACAATTTGAATGCTCCTGAAACCATTTTGAAAGGAAATATGAAGGAGATGCGGTTTTAGGAGTAAGCGGAGAATACTATATGATAGAAAATATAAAGATTTTCACTGAGATACAAATTCCTTAAATTTTACTTAGTGGGTGAGTTCTGGAAAACATGTGATAAGCTCTCTCTTTTATCAGTATGAAAGTGATTACAAAGAGTTCTCAATTGACTAGACCTCTGGCATATTTTCCTACAAAGATAGCTCTAATAAATTAATTTCCAGTAAAGAAATATTGGGACTGTTGAATTATATATGTATGAGAGATCTACAACCTTTCTATGCTATAATCTCTTAATTTCACTGAACTCCAGTGAGTATTTTCCAAATGTTAATACTTTAAGTTATTAATAGTTTCAATATTCAGGAGATTACTCTTCAGAAACAGCTTATCTGTTGATTGGAAAATGTTTTTCTTCGCTATTACACTTCAAAACAGACAACAAAGGGAAAAACTGCACCTTTCTCTAAGATTTGGTTCTCAGATATTGCAGGTACTACCCTTGAGGTTATGGTAAACAAGCTGTGGGCACAGTCCAGGATAGGAAGGTTTTAAAAACTCATTCAAATAGAATAAGGCATCACCCATAGTGATAAAAGAACAAAGCCAGGAGAAAGAATCATTGCCAAGATAGGAGTGTTGCATCTGAGTTTCAGGATATTAATAACAAACGTTTTTGAGTAGATGCTGGGTGGTATGCTAAGCTCTGTTTTTAATATTAAAATTTATATTATAAAATATTTTGAACTTATAGAATAAGAGATGCACAGAATCTCTTGTGCATTTTGAACTTATAAGAGATGCACAGAATAAGAGATGGTACAGACCACAGAAATTTAAGATGCTAAACTTGTCAGTTTTGCTTAATAGCCATCACTTTTGAAGACATAAAACATTCAGCTAAAGCCCACTCCTCAACCCATCTTTTTCCTTTCCTCCTAACTCTAAATATCCTGATTTTTCATGCTACCATTCAAATCCTATTTTTTTATTTTACCTACATTTATGCAATTTGCATTTTCACCAAATAATAATATTTTGATATTTACCCATAATGATACATGTGGACCTGGTTGATTCATGTTAGCTTCTATACTGAGCTTCATCATAAATCTCAGTTGATCCACTCCAGGTTTTAAACATTCAAAGAGTGCTTTACTGATCAAAGTTGTGCATATCTCCTTGTGAACATGTGCAAATTTCTCTAAGTCCATTCCTTGAAATGGAATTTCTGGGTCGTAAAGTACGCACCCTCCAACTTGACTAGGCATTGCTCAAATTACTTCCAAAATGATTGTATCAATTTATATGTCTGCCAGAAATGTAAGTCCTTTGCTCATTTTTTTTCTTAATGATTTTTAAGCATTCTTTTAGAAGTCATTTCAATGTAAATACATTCTTCCAATTTATACCTTGAAATTTCACTTTGTTAATAGTGACTTTTATCATAAAAATACCTTAATAATAATAATGTGGAAAATTTTGTCAGCATTTTCCTTCTAAGTTTGTGCTTTTTGTCTTAAAATAGAGTTCTCGACCCCAATGTGGTGAATACATTTCTTCATTTTCTTAAAAATTTCCTCTTCACATTTAGATCTTCAAACCATCTGGAATGTATTTTTGTGTATACTGTTATGGAATCTCGCTTTATAACAGTTGGCCTTTTTTTTTTTTTAAGAAGTTCATTTTGCCACCAATGACTTTTAAAACTACCTCTGTCATACAATGTGACAGAAGTGGACTTGTTTCTAGGATCACAGTTTTGGTCTATTGGTCTGCCTATCCTTGTTTGTTGATATCATACACTTAAATTGCTAGAGCTTTATAATAAGTCTTGGTGTCTGTAGGATGAGTCCTTCCTAACAACTGTTTTTCTGAATTGATTTGGCTTTTCTTGCTCTTTATTCCACCATGCAAATTTGAGGATTAGCTATATCTCCCATTAATGTCTCTTTTCTAAATATTTGTTTCTTAATAATTTGTTGGTGGTGAAATGAAGTTATTGATTTTTTGGTTTTGTGGTTGGTTTACCAAATCTTTTATTATTCCATCGTTGATCAACACAAATGTTATTACGAAAGAGGGGAGGGGAGCTGTGTGAAAAAAATCATATCGTGACTTCATTTAAAGTTGTATTGCTTTTCCAAATTAACTTGATGAGGTTGAGAATAGTTATAATAAAGTCTTCCTAACCATGAGCATATCAATCTCCACTTAGAGTTCTTCTATGTCCTTTAATAAAGCTTAACAATTTTTCCATAAAGATCTTACACATTTTTGCTAGATTAATCCCTGGATCATTTTTGAGCTACTTCTTGCATTTGGTCTTCTGAGCCACTAGTGTGTACTCTCCTTTAATGCACCTATTATTTTGTCAAAAAATCATGTTTTTAAGAGTTGTGTATGTGAGTGTGTTGCATTCAGATCCCTTTAAGTACTTTTTGTTGTTGTTCACTTGTTCATCTGTTTCCTCCAGCAATTATTACACTGAACATCGCTCCTAATCGCTAACCTGATCCTTCTTTCTCTGGTTGCTAGAGTCCCTTTACTGTACAATTACCTTTCTCACAGATAAACTGGGAAATCCACAGGTGCTGAATGAAAAAGATGTTTGTTTAAAAGAGGAAACATGTTCCTCCTGACACATCTTCGAGACTCTTTTTCTGCTAAAGCCCTTCTCCCCACCTTAAAACTAGGAAACAATCCATCTAATCCCGCCTTTTGTGGACAGGAAGACCAGCCCCTTCATGCCAGTTTGAGATCCTCAGAGGTTGAAATGCCAAGCTCTTTCAGGGATTCTCTGGCCTTTGCTCCTGAGCTCTTTTGATTCCTCCACCCCTAAAGGAAGCAGCTCAGTTCTCTCCACAGGACTCAGTGGCTGGCTCTAGAGCCGAGGACAAGTGGCTTGGAATTAGGAATGGAAGCCGTTATGGTCCCCAAATCCACCATTGGTTTATTTTCTATTTGTTTCTTAATAATTAGTTGGTGGTGCAAATAAATGCTATCAATTGAAGAATTTTGGGTTTGCTCGTTTTCAGCAGCTTTGTGGTTGGTTGGCTAAATCTTTAATACAGTATTCCACTCTTGTTCAAAACATAAATAGTACTTTTGGGAGAGAACAGGTGATCCTGTAGATTCCCAAAGAAAAAGCAAAAAGGCAAAATATGGCCAACATTATCCATTTACTTTTCAGATTTACTGAGTGAATATAAACATTTGATTTAAATCATTTATGTTGTTATTGCGGGTTGTTTGGTTTTTAACACTGGGAACACAGAGATTCAGTTTGAAAGATATCCTGAAATCTTAAGAGTAGCATACAACAATCCCTCCCACTCGCCACCCAAAATCTAGTTGGTTTAAATGGGCAGAATGATCCATTTTTCCATTTTAGGTGAGCAGATGTTTATGAAAGATCTTAGAACTGTTTCCCTCATTTATCAGGAAAAATTACAAGGGAAGAAGCCATTAATCGAGTTTCTACTTGTAAATATAAGAAGACTAGCACTCAGGTTCATAGACTTTTAACATAAGCTTGTTGAAAGAAACGTTAACAACTTCAAAACTAAATGAATTTTAAGTTTTTTCTCCGAAAAGCATAAAAATGGAGAAGATTTTAACAGGAAATTTTTAAAACGGAAAAACAACTCTTCCTTGGGTAGCTACCAGTCCTTGGGTAGTTATCATAACAGGTTCTTCTTTTTGTTAGTTTCTTTGAAAAGGGACTTCTGGTCCCAAGTCTTTTCCCGCTTAGTATCTGCTCCGGCCTCCCCCTCTCTCCAAGCGGCCTCCTAGACGGCCTCCACCCCTGGGCACCCTGCGGCCCGATCGGCTGTAAGAATCACGCTGGGGAGGGCAGCCCCTTTCCATGGACAGAGGGAGCCCACGATCCGGTCTGCCCACCCGGTCTCGGCCCCGCGAGTAGCGGTCGCTCCGGCTGTAACTGCTGCTGTAGCTGTCGCGGCCGCCGCTGTAGGCGTCGGGCGAGCAGCCCCGGTACTCCTCGTAGCGGCCTCCTCCTCCGTAAGATGGCGGGGTCCCCCGCCCCGGGGCGGCGCCGCGCAGGTCTCCGTAGCTCTCGAAGGGCTCTCGGTAGGAGCCTCCGCTCAGATGATCCCCGTAATCACGGTCGCGGCCCCCGTAGCCATCTCGGTCGCCGTAGCCTCTCAAGGGACAGTCGTCCCGGACACTGGCGTGGCCGTAATTGCGGTGGCCGTACTCTCGGGGCGAGGGGGCAAAACCCCGGGGGTCGCGGTAGTCTCGGCTGGAGTAGCCGTCTCTGGACGAGTAGCCCTCCTCCCGCGGGCCCAGGTAGGGGGCGCGGCGCGGGGGCGGCGGCTCCCGGCGCAGCGGGCCCGAGTAGCCGTCTCGCCCCCGCGCGGCCGGGGCCCTCCCGCGCATTCCACCGCCGCCGCTGCGCGCCAGGCCCGACGGCGCGGCCCTCTTGGGCGGTGGGCCAGCCCTGCGCGGCGGCGGCGGCCCGCGCTTCATGGGCATCGAGGCCCTGGAGGGCCGCAGGTCGAAATCCCCCGGGTAGTCGCCGTCGTCATCGGGCCCGCCCCGGGAGGGGGGTCCCCGCGGGCCGCCGCCACCCCTGTGGGTCCCGCGCGGGAACCTCGGGCGACCGCGGCTGCGAGGGGGCGGAGGGCCCCGCCGGCTGCTCTCGAATGCCGGCTTGGTGGCCTGGGCCACCTTGATGGCCTTACCATCCAGGGACTTGCCGTTCATGTCTCTGGCGGCGGCCTTGGCGTCTGCGGGGCTTTCGAAGGTGACGAACGCGAAGCCCCTCGACTTGTTGGTTTCTCGGTCTTTCATCAGGAGCACCTCGACCATGCGGCCATACTTGCCAAACGCAGCCTCGAGGGCTTTCTCGTCGGTTTCGAGGTTGAGGCCCCCAATAAACAGCTTTCCTGGGCGATCCGCTTCAACCATGACTGCGGGTCAAACGGTTGGTCAGTGCTGGCGGGAGGCGATGAGGCGATGAGGCGGCGCCACTCGCGGCCTTCGGGCACACTCGTTGAGGGTGGCTCCTACCGGGCGGGCGGCGCTTAGGAGCCGAGTCTCCAGAACCTCAGCCTCAGCCCGGCTGCCGGGCGCGCCCCTCCTGCCTGTGATTGGTCGGCTGGGCAGGTTCGCCGTCGGGAAGGTTGGCAGTTTTGTGTCTCCTTTCAGTTTTTAACTTCCTGTTCACCTGACCCGGGCGTAACGGCTCTAATGGCTTCCTGAATGCTCTGTGGCTCAAGGAAAAGCCGTTAGGTAGAAAAATTTTTTTCTATTGCTTTTTGTGAGAAGAATGATAATGATCCCAACCTAAGTTACCCAAACTATTTTTAAACAAAAAAAAAAGTATGAAATTTTTAAATTACTACAGTTAAGTCAAAAAATCATTTTTCTATTATTGAAAAATAGAGTAACAATTTACAAGTTTAAAAATGAAGTTTGTACATAAAATTAATATAAAATTTTTGTGCACTTGCTAAAGGGGAAGAGAAGACGATAGTGGGAGTTGATTGGTGGCGATTGGTTCGTGGAGGCCAAAGGAGACAGTCTTTTGGATGCACCATTTTTTCCCCTTCTGCTCTCTTTTCTTCAGTTTTTCCGCCCGCAACATATTGTATTCAAACTGCCCTTTTAAAAAAGGATATAGCACAGAAAGTCACCTTTCGGCAAAACATGAGAGCAGTTGGACAGTCATCAAAGTAGCCCCTGAGCAAGCGTAACAAGCAAGCCTTTACTCCTTCACCCCAGCGTGCTTTCTTGGAAAGAAAGTACACTTTGGCATAGCACAACTTTCTGGGTTCATTCAAGCAAATTATATAATTCAAGTTTGTTCCATACGATATTCTCTGAACAGAAGTAAGCATGAAAAGTAAATTGATGAGCCTATCTTTGCTTCAAATAGTAATATCTAAAACCCATTTTTCTTTACTATATTGATTTAATGTGGTTAGGGGCTATTTATTAAAAAATGATATACATTTTTCAAAGGCTGTTATGATGAAAAGGTAATGCAGTCATGAGAAGTCTATATACACATATATATTATATTGGTTTATTGCAGTAGCTGTATAAAGTTGAAAGAGTTTGTGAAGGCAGGCATTTTTATGATATTTCTGACTTTAGTGGGAACAATTTTAAGGTTTTAGAATTTTTTTAGCATGCACGAATGGAAGTTAAATGCATCACATTTGTTCATGTGATGAAATATAGTAACAGATTTTTATTGTTAAAACATTGCATTTCCAAGGAATGTATTCATTTTCTAAAAATTGATAAATTTTGTTTGCTCATGCTTTATTTAGAAACACCATCTGGGTTTGTGTTTTAAGTATATTTTAACTAACTAGTGATTCAATTTCTTTTCGTTTTGAGTCTATCCAGATTTTTCACAATTTTCTCTTGACTTTTTTTTCAAGAAATACATTCCTAAGAATGTATTTTTAAATTTTCAAATTTATTTTATCTATTGCTGTGCCTCGTTTTGTTTTCTCTTTTTTTGTGACTAGTCTTGCTAGAAGTTTTCTTGCTTTTTTCTTTATCTTACTAATCTTTTTAAAATAATTTTATTTGGTGCTATTGTCTTTATTTTCTTCTTTCTACATTTATTGGATTTGTAGTCTATATCATTTTGTTCTAATTTTTTACATAAGGCAGTTAGCACATTAAGAGTTTAAAAAATGTTTCTAATTGATATATTTAAGTTTAAAATTTATTCTCTATTATTCTCTAATATCATGCCTTGAGCTGTAATACATGTTGTTTTCATTGTTCAGTTCCTAAGATTTTCTTATTTTTATTATTTCTTTTTTGGCTCATAAATTATAAAGAAGTATGTTTGTAAATTTTCAAACATATGTACCTTTTGGTTATTTTTTAATATGCTCTGTACCAGATCCATTGTTTTTCTCTGAGACTTGCTTTGTGATCTAAATGTGGTGTAATTAATGTTCCATATATACTGAGCAGAAACCGTATTCTCTAAACGTTGGACAAAGTTCTTTCTTATTTTGTAATATTTAAATCTTCCCCTTTCTAACTTATTTTTTATTTGATAGAATTGGCAAACACTAGAATGCTCTTAAAATTTCCCATAATTGTGGATTTGTAAATTTCTCTTTGTGTTTATGTCTGGATTTTGCTTCATGTAATTTAAGGTAATATGGTGGGACATATAAAAAATTAGAATTGCTATGTATTTCTGGTAAATACCTTTTTTATGTAATGGTCCTCATTATTTGTAAAAACCTTTTTACCTTAGTCTGTTTTGTGTGATGCTTATATCTTTCAGTGCTTTTGCCATTTCTTCCGAAATCTTTGCTATCAACCATGCCTTTTTTTTTCTTTTTTAATCTTTCTTCCCTTTTTCTGTAGTAATTTGTCTTTGTTTCTTTTTCCTCTACTATGAAGAAGGTATGCCTTCTATTTGTATTTTTTGAATGATTGCCCTTAATGTTTTTATTGAATACTAACTTTAAAATGCTGTCTATAAATTTACTTATAAAATCAAGTTTACTGCTTAATTTTTACATATGTGTATATCCATGTAACCATAATCTACATCAAAATCTATAACATTTCCATCACTCCAGAGGGTTCACTTGTGCCACTTATTAATCAAACCTGAGATCTGCTCTCCTGGCACAATAAGACCAGATATGCACACTGAGGTTTGCAGCAGGAAAAAGGAGGGCATTTATTTGCAGAGCTCCAAGCAAGGAAGACCAGGCAGCTATTCTTAAATTCAGACCTCTTGATGGCTTGCAGGTAAAGGTTTTTTAAAGGAAAATGTAAGTTTCAGGAAAGCAAAAGTTACGGGCAAAATCATAAGTCAATACATGGAGGCTACACATTGGTATTGACCCGAAAGGGAGAAATCTCTTGAAGTGGAGGTCTCCCAGGTCAGAGGTAGATTCAAAGATTTTCTGATTTGCGGTTGGTGAAGGAAGAGAATTTGCAGTCAGCAGAAAAGAATGAGCTTTGGCTCCTGAGTGTGACTCCCTCCAGGCCCCTCAGGAAGAAATTTAGAACTAAGAACGGTTGTCAGAGTCTAGTCCCCAGTCCCTCTTATCTGAGGTCTACCTAGCCATGGAAGTTTTTGGTGGGACCTGGCTTTCTGAAAGACAACTCAGGGACATATGCTAAGCTGTTATATTTAGTGTCTATAGGGGAACAAAAAAAATCTCCTGACTCTAACTTCCATAGTTATTGTTTTAAGTTCCTATTACTTTCTTGCTTATCAAGTTCCTTATTCATTTAAGAAATCTGATGAAGTTCCTTAACTTCGTTCTTCAAGGCTAGCTAGATTCATGGAATTTCTCTTATAAGAACTACAGATTTTCCTTTATTTCCATATTTGTGGGAGAGGGATTGCACAGGCCTCTAAAACAGGGTCTCTGTTCTGCAAAAAATGATATAGAATCAAGATCAAAGTTTAGGCAAAAATTGGAATGCTTACATAGGCTTTATGTGAAATGATTGTGTCTCTTTTACCTGAAGGTATTTTGAATGTATTTTGGGAATGGATATTGTGTCTGACTGAGGAATGTTTCCCTACCTAGTACTATAAAACACAAGGTATATAAATTCCACCTTTAAGCAATAGTACTTATATTTGCTAAACAGAAAGGAATAAGTTTGTCCAAGCCCACACAGTGTAGAATAAAACTTGAAGTACTAGAAAGGACAAATTCTCTGTTCAGTGGACCTGTGCAGAGGGCAGATTGGGGCTTGTGGCAAAAGCCTGGGGGGCCTTCCAGCAACAACTACAGGGACTTTGAAGTGGAGAATTTACATCTGAAGCAATTACTAGCTCAATCTTGGTCATTAATTGAACCCATCCCATGACTGAAGAAAATGTAATAATCTTATTATCTTACATCAATTAGGATAGTTATTGTCAAAAGCACAAAAAGAGTAAGTGTTGGTGATGATGTGGAGAAATGGGAACCCCTGTGTACTGGTGGTGGGAATATAAAATGGTATAGCCACTACTGAAAACAGTATGATAGTTCTTAAAAAATTAGGAAGAGAATTACCATAGGATTTAACAACCCTACTTATAGATATTTAACCAAAAGATTTGAAAGCAGGTTTTTAGATATTTGTACACCCACACTTATAGCAACAGTATTCACAATAGCCAAGAAGTGGGAATAATGCAAGTGTCCACTGACAGATAAATTAATTTAAAAATGTAGCATAGTCAGCCCTCCATATCTGTGGGTTCCACATCCATGGATTCAGCCACCTGAGGATCAAAAATATTTGACACAACACTGTGTATGTACTGAACATGTACAGACTTCATTTCCTTGTCACTATAAACAATATAAACAATACCTTATAAACACTATAAACAATACCTTATAAAAACTATACATTATAAAAACTATTTCCATAAACAATACCTTATAAAAACTATTTCTGTAGCATCCACGTTGTATTAGGTATTATCCGTAGTCTAAAGATGATTTAAAGTATATGGGGAGATATGTACAGATTATATGCAAATACTACATCATTTAAATCAGGGACTTAGCATCCCTGGTATTCCCAGTGGTCCTAGAACCAATTCATCATAAATACCAAGAAACTATTCTATATACACACGATGAAATATTATTTAGCTTTAAGGAAGGAAATTCTGACGTAGACTACAACATGGATGAACCTTAAGGACATTATGCTAAGTGAAATAAATCAGTCACAAAAAGACAATTACTGTATGATTTCACTTATATGAGGTATCTAGTTAAATTCATAGAGATGGAAAGTAGAACATCATTGCCAGGGACTAGAGGGAGGGGAAAATGAAGAGCTGTCATTTCATGAGTATAGAGTTTCAGTTTTGCAAGATGAAAAACTTCTGGGGATTGGTTGCACAACAATATGAAAACACTTAACACTATTAAACTGGTTAAGATGGTGAACACAATGTTTTATGTATTTTACCTCAGTAAATATGAATACACTTAATACTACCAAACTGGTTAAGATGGTGAACACTGTGTTATATGTATTTTAACACAGTAAATATGAATATACTTAACACTACCAAACTGATTAGGATGGTGAACACAATGTTATGTGTATTTTACCGCAGATTAAATTTTATTTAAATATAGGGTTTTTCCCACACCAACCAATTCTCCAGCTCCTGGACACCAGTAGGGTGTCCTATAATTCAATTTTGACCCTAACTACCTGAATTATTACAGACCTCAAAGGGCTTATTTACACAAGATTAACCCCAACTTCAGACACCAGTCACTAGAAATAGATCCCCAGATCACCCATACTTCTTATCCAACTTGGCTACAAACGGGATTCCCACAACCCTCTCCTTGGATTTGATAATTTGCTATGATGTACACAGAAATCTGGAAAACATGTTTCCAATTTATTATAAAGATTATGATAAAAGATACAGATAAACAACAGATGAATATGTACATAGGTCATGGTCTGGAAGGGTTCAGAGCGTAGGCACTTCTGACCCATGAAGTTGGAGCATGCTGGCAAGTGAATGTGTTCACCAATCTGAAAGCTCTTCAAAGCCAGTGTTTTACAGATTTTTATGGGGGCTTCATGACATAGACACAATTAAGTCAATCTCTAGCCAATTTCCCTTCCCTGGAAGATGGGATGTGGGGCCGAAAATTCCCTACCTCTAATCATGGCTTGGTATTTCTGGTGACCAGCCACTATCCCAAAGCTATCCATCCAGGAGCCTGCCAAGACTCACCTCATTAAAACAAATGGTATGGGTATCACCCAAGAAGTTCCAAAGGTTTTAGGATCTTTGTGTCAGTAACTGGGAGCAGAAACCAAACATATATTTCTTATGTCAAAATAGGAATACACTATTAGGGGAGCAGGTAGACTCTTCCCCAGGACAGACTTTGGAATATTGTGAGGAGATGCCAGATTCTTTTAGATGGATAGTACCCTGTGAATAGTTCTCAAATGACCAGCAGAGAGTTGTTTGGTTTATAGACAGCAGTTTCAAGGTGAATGGACAGCATCCTATTTGGAAGGCCACCTCTGTGTTGGAAGAAGATAAAAATAAACCAGTTTGATGGGCAACATTATGTGCTATTTTCCTTATAGTGATGGAAGAATTGAACAAGGATAAAATCTCCTGCTTGAGTTTTTACTGCCTTGTGGGTGGTGACCAATGGCTTGACCATATGGCCAGACAGAGAGAAATGGAAAACTGCCTATTAAAGGCATACCCACAGGAAAATCACCAGGGGAATCTGGGGAGGAGTAAGTTGGTACTCCATTAAGGCACATTGACGTCTAACAGAAGAATCCACTTGTAGGTTAAACAGGTGACTGGAATTGACTAGTAGATATTCCAGTTTCCTTGAATTGGCCACCTGGGTCCATGAAATGAGTGGACATTGGGGGCCTGCAGCAATGTCAAGATGGATTAACTCTAGACATATTCCTGTTGCACCTCTCAAGCACAAAATACCACTAAAAACGGTTTTATCTTCCAAAAATAAGAGACAGACACTGCAGATAGTGGTGTTGGAGTGGCTGGGAGAAGACCCTGAACATAGCTGGTAGGTGGAACTGATGCTGGCTATGAGTGGGTTTTGACAGGAACAGACACTGTACTTGGCTTTGCTTACCCAGTGACAGATGCAAATGTTCAGAGAACTGTCAAAGAATCAGAATAGAAGATACTGCATCAATTTGGACTACCAAGCAACATTTCTTCAGACTAAGGAACACCTTTCACAACCTATAATTTCAACAATGAGCAGAGAGATATTTTCCTCAGAGTAATATAATAATTCAATAGAGAACTGGAATGGGCATTTGAAACATTAGTTGCCTAAAATGGGAGGATATAAAAGCATGAAGAGCTGGCTTGCATGCCTTCACAAATGTGTGCTCACACTCAACAACAATGAGGCAGTGAAAGAGTGTCCCCACTAGATAGATTCCTGGTCTTCTGGTAGATCAGCAGGATGGGGAGTCAGAGAAGATACTGGTATGACTATGCATTTTTTCCCGAAGGGAAGATGATTGATGACTCTACTTTCTTCTTTCTTCGCCATGTCACCTCAATTTTGCTTTTCCTACTTCATGGTCACAGGCTCAAGGCTCCAACTGCAAATGCTGGAGGCAGTGATGATTCCTAAACAATAAAGTATAGCTATATTCTAAACTTTCTGTCAGAAATCCTACAGGCCTGATGGAGCAGATTGTGCCTTCGCTTCATCTAGAAATATTAGGATTGACTGTGAATGCAGTTATATTGTCTAATGGTAAAAATAGCCCATTTCTATAACTGTGTAACACTACCTATATGAATGGCAGTGGACTGATGGGGAGTTACTAGATAGATTAGTATTGCTGCCTGCAATTAGAACAGCACAGTGGTTGAACCTAATGTCCCTTCCAAAGGTGGAAAAGTTTGTATAAATGATGAGAAGGAGAAAAGGTAGATGAGGATAAAGAAACAAAAAATGGGTTCTAGAATGAGGGAAACTCAATAGTACTTTAACACCTGGAAAGATGCTCAGAGCAAAAGATGTTATTGTCTTTTACTCAGAATATATCTGATGCCTCAAAGGGTGAAACCATCTATTGCTGATACCACTCCTGCTATTGGAACTAGGTGGGATCAAATGGAAGCCTGCAAACTGGAGTGGCCTCATCCCAGGAGACATTTTCATGCAATATGATAATAGACTGAACTAATTATTAAGGACTGAATGGGACTCTAGTAAAGTGCCAGCATTTTTTGACTTTTTATTTTTCAAGTTACATCTACCATAATGTCATATGGTCTTACATTTGCATTGTTGGTAAAAATTACAGTGCCAATATCTATAGTCAAATGAATTGGAAAAATGAGTTAAAAGCCTCCTATTCCTATCCCACACCCTTTCCTCAAAATATTGCTCAGACAGGTGATCCTTTTGCTAAAAAGAATCCATGGTCAAAGACCAAGGGGTAACCTGTGATATAACAAAAAATATATGTATTTGGTCCTTGTCCTGGCTCCTGGTACAGAGCTTCTAAAACCCTTGGAGATTCTTGAGTGGTAGGACTGTCTTTTGTTATCCATAAAGAGCCCCTTTTACCACACCTGAGTTTATGCTAATGAGGTGATTTATATGGGGGTCCTAGATAACTTTAGAATGGGGACTGCTCACCAGAGAAACCAACTCTGTGAATGGAAGGTTAGAACTTTAGCCCTACCTCCCACCCTGACTTCCAGAGAGAGGAGAGGCGCTAGAGGTTGTGTTTAATCACTGATGGCCAATCATTTAATCAGTCAGATCTTTATGATGAGATTTCACATTAAAAACTCCAAGCAGTGGGGTTTAGGGAATTTTTAGTTTGATGAACACATGGATGTGCTGGGAGGGTGGCATGCCACAGAGGGCATGGAAACTGTACACCTTTCCCCCTTCCTTGCCTTATGTATCTCTTCATCTGGCTGTTCCCTTCTATCCTTTATAATAAACTGTAATCACAAGTATATAGAGCACCCTTGACCTAACTAACTCCATCTTAGAAAAAGACTCCACTTGATATTTCACAGGACATTTTGGCAATAAGAACAAGATGTTTTGTTGAATACAAATTAAAAAAATAAAGACTGCATCCAACCACATAAAGACACAAACAAGCACTCTTCTACTATCTGTTCTCATCAGAGGACTCTGTGACTATAAAAGATTAGGCCTTCAGCAGCTCAAAATGGCCATCTTAAGGGATATCATCTTGCAGTCAAAAACTCTTCCTTGCAAGACCAACAGACCACCTAGACCACTTGGCCCAAACCAGGACTCTGTCTTCTTCACTTTCCCTGGACTGGTTCATTAACCCTTTCTCCTATCTGACAGAGCAGGAGCATCATCATCTTGGACAAGCCCCTCATTCTAAAGTTCACCTAATAAAAAACCACCTAAATCCATAGGGCATCAGCCTAATGGCCAAGGTCAGAATGACCATAAACCACAAATAACATCTCCAACCAGAAGCATTCTAAACTCCTCCCCAACCAGAGACATGCTATCTATCCCCTAGATAAGGCCCCTCTGGCCAAGTAGATGCCAGCCTCAAGATAACCACCCTCCATGTCTGCCCCAATCAAGATAACCTCCTCTCCTCTCTGGGAGATTCCAACTCCGCCATAAACTTCTCCACACACATAAGCATTCCAAGCTTGTGATAAGCCCTCTCACACTAAAACCAATATGTTCTCTTAGCCTGTGAGAGAAAGTGCTTCTCACCGCAATTGGCCAGCAGTGCCTCATAGGTTTTAACTAAAGAAACCTGTCTTTGACTGCCAAACCATGTTTCATGTTTCTTTCCTCTTTAACTCTTACATTTGGTGCCAAAACCTGGGACAGGTGCTGGGGGCAAAGGCTCTCCTGCAACCAAGGAAGCAGTGGCAGCTCATCCTGAGTTAATGCCTGAATCCTAAGAGTCTCTGGCCACCTGCCCCATCTTTTCTCTCACTTCGCTTTTCCGTCATCCTCCCTTTTTTTCCTCTCTCCCTTCCTTGTGCGGCTGCAGTCCAAGAGGTCCTTTCCAATTCCAACCAGAACATCCATCGGACACGAATCCAGCTGACTGGTAAGATCTACTCACCCACTTCTTTCCCCTCCGGCTTTCTCGTGGTACCCAGGAAAGGTCAGGCGAGCAGTCCCAGTCCTCAGAGGACCAGCGGGACTAAGCTGGAGGAAATCTTGGGGATGCCCAGTTTCTTCTCAGCTTGACCATCCTCTTTAGAAAGAGGATTCTGGATCTTTGTCTTCTGTCTGGGGACACCTAGAACAAAAACACACACCGTTGGCTTCTTCTCACCAGTCCACATGGGTGCCAAACAATTTCCACATTCGTAAGCCCTCTCCACTGTGCTGTCTCCTTCACAAACTCACCAAACTTGGCTTAAACATTTAGTCATTTACTGTAAGGGTCCTGGCCCCAGTACACATTAGATGACAGCCAATGGCCTGAAAATAGCTCCTTTGGCTTGCAAATTCTCAGGAACCTTAACAACTTTATAACCAGGAAAGGCAAATGGCAAGATGTTCTCTATATTCAGGCTTTCTTCTACTTCTACCTTAAATCCCAACCCTCCCTGTTCAAACTTACACCTCTCATATAAAATCTATCTTCTTAATTAAAATCCTCCCTGGGTCTCTCCTTCCTCTGAAACTCCTTTTGACCCTGCAGATGAAGCCCCTCTATATTCTTACCCCCTGCATCCACTCCTTGCCCATGCAAAACCTCTGCCCTAGTTGCCCCTCCTGCCTCTGTGCCTTCAGCCCCAAACACCACTCCTCCTCCTCCTCCACCTGTTACCCATTCAAAACCACCTCTGCCATTCTCCCTCTCTGGGAAGTGGCTGGGGTTAAAGACATTGCTCAGGTTAATGTCCCTTTCTCCATGTCTGATTTGTCATAAATCATAGCTATATTAAAAAGGCCTTTATATTTTTCTCTTCATCAATCTTGTTTTCCTGGAAAAGATTTTTCTCAGTTAACTGAATTACTTTTCTCCACTCTGTCTTGGCACTCTTGGTGCATGTATAAAAAAACCCTAAAATAACTTCTGGTGACCTGGGACTCCTTGGGAAAACAGAAAAGAAACACAAATCTTGTCTTGAGAAAAATCTATTATTCTTATGGAACCCCTGGAATTAGAGGTAAATAAGTACCTCTCAAAATATGTCTTTGTATTCCAGCTATACTTGTTTATTAGGCCCTAGAAACTGTTTTCCTAGCCCTGTTCTTAAAAGGGCCTCACCTGAAGGCCAATAATCCAATTCAGAAATCAGCAGGAAAAAAAATCTTACACTACTGAAACTTCTTCTGGTTGTCTCTCTGGCTATGTAATTGTTATGAGTGCAATATCTACTAAGAGAGGTCTAATTAATTGGCCTAAGAAAAATAAGCAAGTAAATCAAATATTTTTAAGGAAAAAATAAAAGCTGTGGAAACTTTCTGTTCACATGGCTCTAAACTTATGGGTATAGTAAGATTAGAAATGTCTTAAGAGTTGCCAGCATACATTTTTGTTCACATTTCTTAATCAAGAAATTTCATACTTATCTCTGCCAAACAGTATAAGGAGTCAAAATTTGGCATAGAGGGTACAAAACTATCACTCAGCCCAAACAAAATAATATTTGCTTGTGTAATTTTTTAATAAATGAAGCATTAATATTGATTTAATGAAGATAGCTACATCTTAAACTATTTAGTAAAATATCCTAACTTCTAATCTTGTGTTCTTAGACAGTCTGGTCCACAGACATGAAGGAAGTTTGTTTTTGGAAAGAACTGTTATTATCTTTAATATTAAAGAAAAGGAAATTTATATAAAAAGAATCTTATATGGTAAAGTCTTGTCCTAAAGTAAATTAACTGGTTGTTTAAAGAAAGGGATGTTTACAACAAGTCAAAAAGTTAAGGAAATTGTCAAAATGTCAAAAATGTCAGAAATTGTCTGTGAAAGTCATGAAAAATTTTATAAAAGGGAATTTATGCAATAAATATTGTATAGTTTAACAGTAATTAGGCCTCCTGAATACTTTATAAAATGTCACTATAACTCTTACTTTTAGCTGTACAACCTGCCTGATTTGCAGCTAGGTAAAACGTAAGGCACATGGAGTTAAATGTTGGAATAAACCAGACCTTATCTGCGCTTCTATCTAGGTCCTAGGATCTACACCTAGCACATAATTAAAATCCCAAACTTACCAAGGTTTTCAACAAAGGTAAAGGTTGCTAAAAGTTAACAGTGTAACGTATTTAAAACTATTGAAGAAACAGTTTATGTGCAAGGCGTGTAAGGAAAGTAAAATACACTTTTGGTAAAAAGATTATAAGGAGGCATAAGAATGTGGAGTTTTACCTAGATTAAATGGTTAAGGAATTGTTTTAAAGGTTTAAGCAAGTTTTGAAAGGTTAATTGTAAAGGAAATTCTGTGTCTAAACATACTGGCTAAAGTTCAAGTGATATCATCCTGTTTTTCTATAAATTGAGTATTAAAGTAAAAGCACAATGGGTTTTTCCTAAAGCACTAACTTGTTCTTTAACAAAAATTATAAAGGGTTGAAAAGAGTCTATAAAAATGTTACCTTATGGTCAGACATTAAAATTGGGTGAATATGCCCACAAGGTTTCATTAAAATTGAGTTTTAACATTAATAGCACACTAATATAAAGGTAAAGTTTGGCTTAATTTGTATAAAATCATACAGGAAGCACTGTCAAATATAAAATGGTGTTTGGCTTTCTTTGGGCTATATTTGCATAAATATGTTATTCCCATGTGTTCCAAAGTTATGGGGGACTCCTCCTACAATCCTAATATATTTCAGTGTACATTATCAGTAATAACTATAATTGTTATGTTAAAATTATTGTTTGCCACAGAGGTAAGAGACATCCTTGTCAATTGTGTCTTTAACTATGGTTACCCTAAAACTTTTTGTCATCCACAAACAATTGTCTTGCTTTGGTCCTCTTTAAAACGTGGTTTTGTAATCCGCTATAAAGCTCTAACAGGTGCTCTTAAATGCAGGTTTCTGATAACTTTAGACATTGCATCATCAGAATAGAGGAAAAACATTCAGGACTTTTGAAGAGCTAAAATGTTCATTAATATGAAGCAGGATGGGAATTAACTGCATCAACTAAGTTAATAGGAGACTGGAGCAATCTTTGTAATATTTTACTTAAAATATTGCTAATCCTTTGTTTTGCTTTTTAAAGTCAAAGAAACTTCTCCTTTGAGCTATTGACAGCTTTTAACAATATAGTATACTCCCATGAACAAAATTTGGACATACTTGTTTCTCTCTGATTTTCTCCAGATTTTGGAAACTATCTGTGAGTATCATTAAGTTATGGCAATATAGCTATTTGCATAAGTGCAAGAAGAATCTGTTTTCTTTTGTAAGAGGACACAACTGGAGAAACTGGTTATTTTACGAAGGCTTTGACTGAAATGGTGTGCTTTCCTTTAAGGAATCAAACTTGACTTATGGAGCCAATAAAGCCCTTGGAAAACTGGCCTCATATTTTGTGTGCGCAGTCCCTGTACAGGGTTTCTGATCTGTGGGAAGTAAAGAATGTCACTTTCTAGCCAGCTGGGAACTCCACGTTATCTTGGGACCTCAAGAGGAGTAGAATTCACCAACTCATAGGTATCTGATGACACAAATCCATGGCTGGGCTTGGCATTAAAAAAGTATCATCTCAGATTCCTTCAACGAAACAAAGTTCCATCAAAGCCAATTTAAAAGGCCTATGTAACAAATAATTATTCTTGCTGCACTGTATGCAAATAATTAAGCCAAATATAATAAAGCAGACCAGTCCTACCATAATTTGTCTTTTAATACAAATGGGAAACTGGAGAGAGAAAATTATATTTCAAAAAGTATAGCACTGCCTATTGTTAAATTCTAGTGTTGCCTAATGTTTTTCTATTTTTATTATTTTCTACTGTATAAATTAATTTCTATTTTTTCTGGCTACAAGTTTCCAAAATAAGCTGTGTTTTTTTAAAGCCCTATAAACAGAAAACTAGATGTTTCAGCAGGCACTGCCTCTAAGCCCCCCAACCATCACAGGAAAAAATCTCTTTGCTGCTGCTGCTGACAACTAATAACTGAGGGTGCCTGGAATCCTTTGCCCCATGTCTAGTAAGTCCGCAGAACCCAGGGTAATTAAGATGGTATCTGTTGCAGGAATCAACTCCTAAATACATCACACCCAAGTCAAATCCTTGAAAACTAAGGCACCAACCCCTGATAGCCCCCCACAAAAGTCCTAAATATCGATGTAAAGAAATAGAAAATATTAAGTTGAAAATCATAAAAGATAAGTAACTAAGTGAGAACTACTCATCTTACTCAGTCTCACGCCTACCTCACCAAATACTTTTGTCATTCCTACCTCTTCTTTCAAGCCAAATATTAAAACTTTTTAATGGAAATTATTTATTACACCACCCTTGTGAGAACTGCTTTACTCTACTATTTGCAATAGGACTATATACTGCAGTACCCTGAGGGTGGAATATCAAACAGAAAATCTCAGTCACTGTAGCATTTTGCTTAATTATTACCCTTATAGCAGGAATAACGGTTACTAACAGAAAATAACACACAGACCTTTCTAAACATGTGTTTCTGCCTCTCATTAGGTAAGAAATGTTGTATCAATAAATGTCTATATCAACAAATCAGGCCTAGTAAAAAACACTGCTAAAAAAACTTAAAGAAAGAGCTAAAAAGCTAAGACAGTACAAAAACAACCAAATAAATATTTGGTTTGGGAACAAAATCATAGCATGGGTTGTTAGATATAAAAAAGAGTTCCTCTTCAAAGGGTTAACTTGCTCAGAATCTTTGTTCTTTGATCCCTGCTTTCAGGGTCAGACTTCCTCTTTGTATCCCCTGCCCTGATAAACAAACTTCCCACCAGTCTTTATCTATAGAGACCACATTCCACATGTGATACACACTCTATAGATTACCCCTCCTGTTGCAATGACTCTTCCTGTTGAAACTACACTCTCAGCTGGTATAACCACACTCCTGCACTTTTCAAGTTAGCAAACCAGGTTCAGCTTAGGTTGTGCAGTCCATCTCCAGCCAATGGAGACAGGACATAGCAGCAGGGAGGAGCTGCATTACAAATAAAAATTCCTTCCCTCCTTTGTTCAATGTGCTCTCACCATTGCTCCATCATGAGTAGTACCCTTTCTGTGGAATGTAAATTTGTCTTGCTGAGATATCCTTTGTCTCAGTGTTGATTCTTCTTTGCGGCACCGAGCATTTGTTCCTGACAATGGGTCATCCCATTCCTGGGCCCTCTCCTAATAATATGCCTGGAACTAACATTCTTACCCTGCCTAATTAACCTTTTTCGAAATTTTTAACTGACAGGATCATGGCCATTTCACAAACAGCTACCCAAAAACATCTACAGACAGCTTTGCTCCTGCAGTAAACCCAAGACTGGAAAACTCTCCATCCTCTCATCAGCAGGAACTACCCAGAAAGAACCCACTGTCTTTCCTCCTTTTTGTAACTATAGAGTCTAGATTGACAGAGCAGGAGCATTGCCAACTTGGACAAGCCCCTCATTCTAAAGTTTATCTAAAAACAAAAACAAAAAAATACTGCCTAAATCCAAAGGGCATTAGCCTAATGACTAAGGTCAGCATGACCATAAATCACAAATAACATCTCCAACCAGAAACATTCCAAACTTCTCCCCAACCAGAGGCATTCTATCCCCTAGATAAACTCCCTGTGGCCAGGAAGATGCCAGCCTCGACATAACCCCCCCTCCAGCCTGGAAGATGCCAGCCTTGAGACAACCCTCCTCCAGGCCAGAAAGATGGCTGCCCCAAGATAACCTCCCTTTCTCCCTGAGAGATTCCAACCCTGCCATAAACTTCTCCACACACATAAACGTTTCAAGCTTGTGATAAGCTTCCTCACCCTAAAACCAATGTATACTCTTAGTCTGTAAGAGAAAGTGCCCCTGACCACAATTGGCCAGGAGCGCCTCTCAGGTTTTAACTAAAGAAACCTGTTTTTGACTGCCAAGCCACATTTCACGTTTCTTTCTTCTTTCTTTAACTCTTACATTATCTCTTTTTCCTCTTGGTGATAAATGTTATTTTGGTTTTTGTGGAATGTTTAACCTATAACATTTGAATATTGATTAACTATACTATTATGTATGGTTTGCCATATTGACTGACTTGTAGAGTGGCTTGAACCTATGTGATCATGGCTCTGGCTAGGGAGTAAACAGGGAGTACTATGAATAATTGTCTCCATGGGAACTCCAGGTGGCATTTGTGATTGAAATAGCATCAATAAAAGCTTGACATTGTGGAAAGACATAAATATGCATGGACCTGGTTATTTCTAACCTTGAACTGCTCATAACAAAATGTATAGCCCTTTCTTGAGTACTGTGAATGGTTCTAGTGAATTACTGAATCTGAGGGATTGTAGAAATCCCCAAGTTGGCTGGGAGACTACTGCAGTAATCAAGGAAATTTAGTATATCATTTTCCAACAACAATTCTTAATTTTCTGACACCAACCATGTGTCCTACAATTCAATTCTGACATGAAGTACCAGGAATTAGTGCAGATCCACATTTTAAGGGCTTAGTCACAGTAAGGCTACCCTCGCTTCAGATGCCAGTTGCAAATGGGGTCCCCAGGATACCTAAACAGTTGCCAAGTAAACTGCAATAAAGGGGTTCTAACATGTATGGGCTTCATAAATTCTAACATCCATGGTTTAGACAACTCATTTTGAAAAATTATTAAGCAATAATTTAATGTATACTTATAATACCTGAAAATGCAAAAATACATTAAGTAGATGAATATTTTATGGTTTATACACTGTTCTGTATGTGATCATGACAAAGACTGACTCACAATATTTTTTATTCCTTTTACAACTAATGGCAGAGAATTGTGGTATATCTGAATGATGAGTGAAGGTGTGAATATTGGTGAACAAGGAAGAGTACACCAAAGGAACAAGAACCAGGCAAAGAGGGGGCATTCTCTAAAGAGTATGTTACTGGCTACATTGGCCTCAGTGTCCTCCAAGAGAGTAACTGGAACAGGTGACTCTAGATGAGAATTTAGGGGGCAGAAAATCTCCCAGATGAAGAAGATAAATGTATTCACTATGGAAAAGGAGAAAGAGGAATCACCTTCTTCCCCTAGCCCCCCCCCCCCAACATCTGCATAGGCCTATGTCTTGACAAGGAAGAGTTGGAGAATACAAAGAACTGTCTTGCAAATCCCTATCTCTCCAGGGTAAGTCCCTAAGACAATTAAATGAGACTCTTTCCAACTAGAAAGGTCAGGGAAATTTCCCTGAAGCAGAACCAAGGGCCTGTGGCCTGGGACCCTTACTTTGTTTCTACTATCTTCAGGGATTGAGTTCTGGTTCAATATTACAGACATGTGAAGCAACCCCATGGTTCTATACTATCCCACAAGTTCATCAGCAGTGGGGAGGGAGACTCCCAATTTGGATACTTCCTAAGTTTTAAGAGATTTAATGATTTAATGTAATCTAATTTTTTTTTTTTTTAATGCTGAGTTCTGGAGTACAATGGTGTGATCTTGACTCACTGCAACCTCCACCTCCTGGGTTTAAATGATTCTCCTGCCTCAGCCTCCCAAGTAGCTGGGATTACACTCACCTCCAGCACCACATCCGGCTAATTTTGGCATTTTTAGTAGAGACAGGGTTCCGCCATGTTGGCCAGGCTGGTCTCGAACACCTGACCTCAGGTGATCCACCCACCTTGACCTCCCAAAGTGCTGGGATTGCAGGCGTGATCCACCGTGCTTCTTCATTACCAGAGAAAGCAGGACCCTGGACAGCGCCAAGAGCCCGCAACCACCCCCGTTTCTCCCATAAGTAGATGTTTCCCCCAGCCACATGGAACTGTAAGTCCATTTAAACCTCTTTCTTTTGTAAATTGCTCAGTCTCAGGTATGTCTTTATCAGCAGCATGAAAATGGACTAATACACCCTCATATATTCAAACAGCATGAAAAAGACTGGTTGACTTTTAATGTTTTGCTTAATTCACGTATATGTAAGTTACTTCAATGAATGGTAAGCATCTACTTTTGGGGAATCCATTTCCATCTTTAGGAGAGTGGCTTCAGAGATTGGGACCTGGGCTCAGATTGGCGAAATTGACCCTGTGGGCAAAGAACTCAGAACTAAAGGGAGAAATGCGAGTGGTTGCGGGCTCTCGGCGCTGTCCAGCATCCTGCTTTCTCTGGTGATGGAGACCAGAATTGGAGTCAACTCCTTTCCAGCCGCATGGACGCCCTTACCAGGCGCCCCATGCCAAGTTCCGAGGGTGTCTGGCTCAGGGACACAGAAGGAGGAACGGAAGGGTAGGACCTGAAAGCTGATTCGCCACACCCAACTAAAAAAATGTAAGAAGACAACTAGAAACGTGGGGCGCCCTGGGTTAGAATCCTTGGACTCCCACCGGATGCGATTCCAGGAGTCTCCAGAGACCGAGGTGTTTCAGAAAGTGACTTCCCAGACTGCTGGAATCTGTGGGGCTTCCCATGATAACAAAATCACCTACTTTACTGAGTTGCTGAGAAGTTGAAAAATAATACAAATGTTCCCTGGAAGAGTAGGATGTTTTTGCTTCTATGCATTCTTCATTCATTCATCAATTTTCATTCATTTATTCATTCATTCATTCATTAATTCTTGAATCATAGCTCACATGTGCAAGAAGACACTGTGCTGTAGGCTGGAAATAAAATAGTGAAGAAAAGGGTCATAGCTTCTGTTCTCATAGAACTTGCATTCTGATGAAGGAGATAAGCAGTAGGAAATAATTACATATCTATGATAGTGGTAGAAAAAAAAGAAACATGATGTTTTGCTAGGAAAGGGGATGGAGCAACGATAATATATAAGATAGAGTGCTCAACCTCTCTGAGGAGGTGATATTTCAACTGCAAGTTAAGGGATCATCAACAGCCAACTGTGTAAAGAGCAGGAAGAGAAGCAGAGTGGCCAGAGAGGATCAGCTATGCAAAGGGAAATTCATAGTCTTAATGCTTGTTTTCAATGTTTAAACTCTAATGCTTCTAACTGTATTGCTATTAGTTTAAGATAAACATTCCTCCCGCTATGAAACTACCTCACAAAGAAAGTGAATTTTATTAAATGCCTTTTCAACGTAAATTGAGGTAAATAATTTTTCCTCAAAATCATCCAATTCATGTGATAAATTATAATATTCTTCCTAACACCAGCCCACTCTTGCACTTCTAAGTCACAATAATCAGTGTATTTTAATTAAATGTTGAAATTTTCAAAAATTTTAATACTAGATCTTTGCACAGTCATAAGTGACATTCATCTTTAAGTTTCTTGATAGTGCTATTAGGTTTGAGAAATAAAATCCGAAGTCCCCAGCTGACTAAATGGACCCCAAGGGAACCCTGGAAAAACCTTGGAAGCTGAGTTCCCATTCACGTTAGGAGAGATGGGAGGTCAGACACACCACATTATTCCCTCTGCCTAGCTAACTACCATTGGCTTTCTTCCCTACAGGCTAAACAGAAACCAGCCCTTTCAAAAGACTCCACACTGGCCGGGTGCAGTGGCTCACGCCTGTAATCTCAGCACTTTGGGAGACTGAGGCAGGTGGATCACGAGGTCAGAAGATCAAGACCAGCCTGGTCAACATAGTGAAACTCCGTCTCTACTAAAAATACAAAAATGAGCCCGGCATGGTGGCACATGGCTGTAGTCCCAGTTACTCAGGAGGCTGAGGCAGAAGAATCACTTGAACCTGGGAGGCAGAGGTTGCAGTGAGTTGAGATCGCACCACTGCTGCACTCCAGCCTGGGTGACAGAGTGAGACTGTCTCAAAAAAAAAAAAAAAAGACTCCACACTTTTTTCCCCCGGTTTAAAAAAAAAGACAAAGATTAATTGTTCCTTCACTCCTTCCTGAGACATCTACTTCCTCTATTCCTTTTTTCTTCAAATGTTCACCTTACATAAAATGTAGATCTACTGGGCACTAAAGTCTGAAAACTCTATAATCATTAATCTCACTGCCACATCTCCTTTTAAAAGGAAGATATATAAATTCTAAACCTCTTGAGACCCTCTATGGAAAAAACAGCCACAGATGCATCTGTGACTCATATTTTTTCCAGATGCATTCTCAAGCTGGCTCAATAAATCCTGACAATTTGAGACTTATGCCTCAGTCACTCATTTGAGTTGTCATATTCTATTATCAATAGTTTTCCATCTTTAAAAAATGAATTGGAAAACCTGTCTTCTTCTATAATGCTCTGAAATGATTTCAGAAATATAAGAATTTTCCTTTTTCTGGCAGTCTGGTAGAAATTATCTTAAGAAACATTTACCTTTGTTGGCGTTTTCCTTGGACTGCTTGGAAATCCTGTTGTCTGTGAAGGATGAGATGGTGACTGCAGCCCAAGATGGCGATAGACACCTCTATCATGTGAAAGAGGTGCCACCACTTTGGTGTATACTTTCTTTCTGTTTGTTATAACAGCCCCAGTTAGCTTTCTCTAACTAGCAAGACTGTTCTCACTGGAAATCACCCTCAGAAAAGCCACCTCTCTATATATCACCTATGCCAAATGTCAGCAGTATCAGTTTTGTGTAGATATCAGCACCAGTAACATTACTTGCAAATTTTCATGAAAAACATTTGCCGCCTCTGACTGCCAAGGTCTATTCTCCAGTCCTGCCACATTGACCCAAGGAATATTATATGAGTATGATTTCCTGGCCCCTTTCAAAGCACACAGTTCCTAAAACTTTGGGAATATTTGAAACAATAAGTGTTTTTGCATGCTAATGAGATGGCTGGTAGCTAGAGGCTCCTGGATACCCTCAGGATGTGAGCTGGTTGCTAGGAGAACCAACCACGTGATTAAAGGGTTGGAACTTTCAGCACTCCCCATCCTGACCTCCAAAGCAGCAAGGGGGTGCTGAAGGTTGAGTTTATCACAAAGGCCAATGATTTAATCAGTCATGCCTACCTAATGAAGCTTCCACAAAAACATAAAAAGACAGGGTTCAGAAAGCTCCCTGGTTACTAAACACATCCACGTTCTGAGAGGGTGGCACAAGTTAAATCCACAGGAATAGAACCCTTCTGAACCTCACCCTATGTATCTCTTTCATATAGCTGTTAATTTTATCATTTGTAATATTCTAATAAATGGGTAGATGTAAGTAAAGTACTTCCCTGAGTTCTGTGAGCCATCCTAGCAAATTATGGAACCCAGGGAAAGAGAGTTGTGGGAACCCTGAATTATAGCCAGTTTGTCCGAAGCCCAGGTCACAACCTGGGACTTGCAATTGGTACTTCAAATAGGGGACAGTCTTGCGGGACTGAGATCCTCACCTGTGAGATACGATGCTCTCTCCAGGATGATAATGTCAGAATGGAATTGAAGTATAGGACACCCAGCTAGTGCTGGAAATTTGCTCGGTGTGGTAAAAACCCACACATTTTGGTGACCAAAACTGTGTCAGAATTGACTGTGTTAACAAAGAAAATGTGTTGGTTTTTGCCTTACAATCAGTTAAGAGGCTTTATTATCTCCCACAGACAAGGGAAAAAAAAAACATTACATTTGTGGTGAACTAAAGAAGGCCACAGATTCTTTGACACTACTCCAGTCAATAATTGATTGCCCTAGAATATGAGCTGACCTGTACTGTTTTCACCAATAGAGGATTATGGAAGTGACTTTATGCCAGTTCTGGGCCTAGCTTTTAAGAAAACTGGCAGCTTCCACTTGGCCCTTTTAAATCCTGAATCTTCACCCTGCAGAAATCACGTGGAAAGACCCTAAGACTAGAGGAAATGTTAGAGTAGGTAGTCAGACAGATATGAGCAGAGCTGGAGAGAGGGCCCCCAGGAATGCCAACCAATTTTTGAGCCGTAGTCAGGCAATCATAAACCTTTTCCTCTGAGACAATGAGCAGGACAAGGGAGGGTCCCCAGAGATGTTTGGCTCACCTCAGGTGAAGGACAGGTGACCATAAACCTATCCCTCTTAGACAATAAGTGGCCACAACTGGCACCAGGAGGGAAAGGAGGCTTCCAACAGAGAGAAAGCACCTGGAGCCAGTGAACCACAATCCCTGATAAGGTTTTAAGCATGTGCAAAAGGGGGCAAGATGGTAGATGTTGACCTGTATATGACCTTCCTCTTGGGGAGCTCAACCAGTAAGGAAAAATCACCCCAAGGGAGCATGCACACAACTTCAGTAAACACACAGTTCAAGGGGCCCCTCCCAATTGCTGGCAGGCCACAGCACATGGAGTAATCAAGCAACAACCTGCCCAAGGGAGGGCTCAGTGGAGGAGAACACAGAGGCTAGAAGATGAGTCAATGTATAAAGTCCCAAGCCAAGGATCCAGAGAGAGACACTTGAATCTCTCAAATTGCCTGCTTGTTTTCTTCCAAGTGTACTTTGCTTCTTTGCTTTCTTTAATAAAATATGCCTCTGCTTTAAACCTACTTCTGCCTCTCAGTTGAATTCTTTCCTCTGAGTGGGCAGGGACTGAAATCACTGCGAACCACTGCAGCTGGTAACAAGAAGAGGGGTCTGGCCCAATCCAGCCTTGCAGCCATCCCTGCCAAGGCAACAGATGTGTAAAAGTTATCTGGGGCCTCCAGAGCAACCTGGCTACAAGGTGAATACCATCAAGAGACCCCAAGTGACACCACATGGAGTATAAGAATGCTCAGCTGGGCCCTTTCTGAATTCCAATCCAAGTTATGAGATTTAATAAAATGGCTATTGTTTTAAGCCACCAAGTTTTGGGATAGTTTGTAACACAGCAGTAAATAACCAGAACAGTCTTTCACACCAAAAAAATTTATTGTGTCATGTTTTTGCCAAATGTTTCTAGCTTTACCCCAAATAACCTTATATCCTCTTAAAGGAAATTAATCCTCCTTACCTTTACAGTAAGCTACAGAAAGTGTTCATTGTAGAAGTAGACTCCCATTTCTACTTAAACTAGTGATTCTCAGCTATTACGATACTTAACAATTTGCCTGGGAAATTATAAAAAATGCTGGTTCCTAAGGGCCCTCACCCAGACATTCTGATTTGGTAAGTCTAGTGTGGGGTTCAGGAATCTCCATTTTAAGACAGATACCCAAGTGATCTTGACACTGGTGATTCTAAGAACACACATGGAGACACATTTTAATAAAAGGTGCCAGAGATAGCAAGGCTGCGAACTAAGCCAGGTCAGTGGAAGTAAGGAAAAAACCAGGCACTTTAACTGATCTTCCCTATCCCCATCTTTCAGCCTCATATCCAGGCTTCCCTTACCTGCATTCTTAAGCTCTATCTCCAATTAAAAACGTATTATACTTTCCAGAGAGTTTGATGCTTTTCATTTTATTTTCGCCTCTCAACCCCTATGTGAAGTAGAACATTTTACAGAGAAGTGGGTGAACAGTATCTGACAGATACCAAGTGCACTATGTCTGGGCATAGAGTATCTAAAGCTAAGCACCCAAGTCTTGGTATTTATTGATTGATTGATTGGAATGTCAGGTTCTTCAAATCAGAAACACCGCCACCAAGACCCATCTTCTTCATTATGATAGTTGCAATCTGGCTTAATGATTAAGTGTGGATTGCTAACTCCCACAGCTTCCAGCAGCTTCTGGGCTTTCTCATCAAATGCCTCTTTGCACAACCTGAGAAAACAAGGGAACATCTCTTTTCCTGCACTCAATTTCCTTACAGCCCTCTACTTTCTTTGTAAAGAATTTATTTCAGGAGAAAAGGAAACTGTTCCGTTAAAATAGAGAGACTATTACAACATGGGTGTGGAGTAGGGAAGGGAACTGAGAGAGATACAGTGAGGGAGATACAGCAGTTGAAGGAAGATAGGCTGTATTAACAGAAGAGAAAGAGAAACTGATTAAAATTAAAAAGGATCTTCCAAGAGCCTTGCTATCCAAGCAAAATTAATACTACCACTGATAATAATGAAAACAGCTAACACATTTATTGTTTATTATTATGCTAGGTACTGTTCTAAGTACTTGACTCAGATCCTCACAGTAACTTTATGGGTAGATTTTATCATTTCACCCATTTTACAGATAAGCAAATCCAAACTAAGAACGATGGAGGACTAGCCTTAATTAAATATTTAGTAAGTAGTAGGGTCAGAATTCAAACTCAACTAGGGTGGTTCCAGAGTACTCAACATTTAACTACTGTGCTATATTGTGTCTCTCAAAATTCAATGTTCTCTGAGAGAAAAACAAGTGTCTAGAATATAACCAAGGATACACAATCAGGTTGATTTTGAGGCCTGCAATAAATGAGTGGCTCCCCAAATCCCTCATTACAGGAAATGCTCCCCATGAGAAGCCAATGGAGACTTACCCTAGAACTTGTAGTTTACACTCAGGAGACTTCAAGACTTCACATAACTTCGCAATTCCTTCATACCCTAAGATATTCTGTGTCAGGTTCATTTTTATCAGTCTTTGGTTGATTCTAAGAGCAGAGGAGAGATCTTGGCAGCAGAGAGATGTCAAACCACAGTATTCCAAACTGTAGAGAAGAGAAACAAAAGACGAAAATGACTTTATTTGATGACAGAGAATAAGCCCGCAGGAGATCTGTGAACTCAAAATGGAGGGTAATTCCAGAAACTTTAAAAAATGAGCAGTTAGTATAATTCAAGGACTCTAAGTACTTATAATATTCATTATTACCAGATATTTCTAGGCTGAACATATCCCTTCCAAAATAATGAATTACAAATTTGTAATTATTGTTTAAGGAATAAATAAAACATGTAAGCACACTACAAAATACTATGAAGCAGCTGAATCCTTGAACATCACTAAAAATATATCACTATAACAAGATATTAGAAGCTTGGTAGTGAGTACTTAAAAAGCAAGGAATAGGCCAGGCATGGTGGCCTGTAATCCCAGCACTTTGGGAGACTTAGGTGGGCAGATCACCTGAGGTCAGGAGTTCGAGACCAACCTGGCCAACGTGGGGAGATCTCATCTCTACTAAGTCACAAAATTAGCTTGGCCTGGTGGCATGCACCTGTAATCCCAGCTAATCGGCAGGCTGAGGCAGGAGAATTGCTTGAACCTACGAGGCAGAGGTTGTAGAGAGACAAGATCACACCACTGCACTCCAGCCTCAGTGACAGAGCAAGACTCCATCTCAAAAAAAAAAAAAAAAAAAAAGCAAGGAATATAATAAGGTCTTTAGCATCATGCCATTGATGCAAATAAAAATGCAATTCTGTGGCACATTTCAAATACATTAGGTCAGCTGCCTATAGGTGGGAAGTAGAATGTCTAAGGGAGATAAATTAACCAACCCACCCATCCATCAGTCAAGAGCCTCTGCACAAGCCAACAGTATATACTGAGGAACTGAGGAACTACGTCAAATTCAACTTTCTGCACCGAACATTCTCCTAACCAATTTAAATCTAATTTTCACCTTATATTTACCTGGCCATTGAACAACTGAGTGCCTATATAGATGTTGAGCATACAAAACTGTTTTTTTGTTAAGTGACCACATTTATGTGATGAAGAGATGGTCCCACTAATTATGAGACAGGGTATGTAAATATCACAAAAAAATCTTCCTTAGGGCAAAAAAGCATTATAACACATAAAGTGTTATCATGAATTCATCAGGAAATACAGTAATTTTACATTTTCAGTCACAAATTAGTCTCAAAATATGGAAGACAGAAACAAACAGAACTACAAAGTGAAAGACTCAAATCTAGAATTTTAATGAAAATTTTAACATATTTTTCACTGTAACTGACTGAGTTATCTGGAAAAAAATCACTAAAATTTAGATAGTTTGAACAGAATTAATAATGTTAATTAACTGATACAGAATACTGCAACCGGCCAGGCACAGTAGCTGGCACTTGTAATCCCAGAATTTTGGGAGGCTGAGGAAACAGGGTAGCTTGAGGCCAGGAATTTGAGACCAGCTTTAATAACAGAGCAAGACCTCATCTCTACCAAAAAAAAAAAAAAAAAAAAAAGATACCCAGACAAGGTAGTGCACACCGGTAGTCCTAGCTACTCATGAGGCTGGGAGGCTTGGTTGCCTAGCTGATTGCAGTCTACAGTGAGCATTGATCACACCACTGCACTCCAGCCTGGGTGACAGAACAAGACCCTGCCTTTAGAAAAAATACAAATTAAATTAAAACCAATAATTTTTTATGTTCTTTTTAAGTGTGTTTAAAGTCATGTAGCAAATGACAACAAACTTCAAAGAATAGCACTCACACACAGTATGTTCTCAGAAAACAATTCTACAGACTGAATATGAAAAGAAAAGCCTTATGTTTGAAAATTAAGGAGTATGTTTTAAAATAACCTATTAGTTGAAGAAAAAAGTTCTATGGACGTTTAAAAATATTTTGGACTCAAAAATAACAAAAACACTGCATGCAATATCAAAATCTTATGATAAAGTTAATGTAATCATTTGAAAAGAAGTGTTGGAGAAGAAGAAAGAAAATATGTATGATCTAAGGATCCAACTCAAGAATTTAGTAAATGGTAAACAAAATTTAGTAAATTTAGTAAGTGGTAAAATAAACCCAACAAAAGTACAGTAAAATAAATAAGATAAAAACAGAAATTAATGAAATAGAATGTAGATGTACAATAGAGGGGATGTACAACCTAAATATTTTAAAAATAGAATCTGAAGTCAAAAATCTTACCCACAAAGGAAACTCCAGATTAGACGGCTTCAGCAGAAATTTTTACAAAAGTCAAGGAAAAAATAATTTCAATCTTACAAAAATCCTTTCAGGAAACTAAAAGATAGGGAATGCTCCTGAACTCATTTTATGGAAATACTGTAATTTTGATACAAAAACTTGATGAAGACTGCACAAGAAAGAAATTATAATCTCCATTATGAACAAAGATGGTTAAATGCTCTTACTAACATTAACACAGTAAATTACACAATGTATATAGGAGATATGACCAAGTTAGTTTAGTCCAAAAATGCAAGGTTGATATAATGCATACATCAATGTGATTCATCACACTTGGCAAACTTCTTCAAGGATAAGCAACTTCAGCAAAGTCTCAGGATACAATATCAATGTGCAAAAATCACAAGAATTTTTATACACCAATAACAGACAAACAGCCAAATCATGAGTGAACTCCCATTCACAATTGCTACAAAGAGAATAAAATACCTAGGAACATAACTTAAAAGGAATGTGAAGGACCTCTTCAAGGCTAACTACAAACCACTGCTCAAGAAAATAAGAGAGAACATGAACAAATGGAAAAACATTCCATGCTCATAGATAGAATCAATATTATAAAAATGGCCATAGTGCCCAAAGTAATTTACAGATTCAATGACATCCCCATCAAGCTACCATTGACATTCTTCACAGAACTATAAAAAACTACTTTACATTTCACATGGAACAAAAAAAGAGGCTGTATAGCCAAGAAAATCCTAAGCAAAAAGAACAAAGCTGGAGGCATCATGCTACTCGACTTCAAACTATACTACAAGGCTACAGTAACCAAAACAGCATGATGCTGGTACCAAAACCGATATACAGAACAATGGAAAAGAACAGAGGCCTCAGAAATAACACCACACATCCACAACCATCTGATCTTTGACAAACCTGACAAAAACAAGCAATGGGGAAAGGATTCCCTATTTAATAAATGGTGTTGGGAAAACTGGCTAGCCATATGCAGAAAACTGAAACTGGATCCCTTCCTTACACCTGATACAAAAATTAACTCAAGATGTATTAAAGGCTTAAACCTAAGACCTAAAACCATAAAAACCCCTAGATGAAAACGTAGGCAATATCATTCAGGACGTAGGCATGGACAAAGACTTCATGACTTAAATACCAAAAGCAATGGCAACAAAAGCCAAAATAGACAAATGAGATCTAGTTAAACAGAAGAGCTCTTTACAGCAAAATAAACTAGCATCAGAGTGAAAAGGCAACCTATAGAATGGGAGAAAAATTTTGCAACTATCCATCTGACAAAGGACTAAAGTCCAGAATCTATAAGGAACTTAAACAAATTTACAAGAAAAAAACAACCCCACTGAAAAGTGGGCAAAGGATATGAACAGATACTTCTCAAAAGAGGACGTTTATGCAGCCAACAAACATATGAAAAATAAAAAGCTCATTATCACTGATCATTAGAGAAACCACAATGAGATACCATCTCACGCCGGTTAGAATGGTGATCATTAAAAAGTCAGGAAACAACAGATGCTAGAGAGGATGTAGAGAAATAAGAACGAATGCTTTTACACTATTAGTGGGAGTGTAAATTAGTTCAACCATTGTGGAAGACAGTGTGGCGATTCCTCAAGGATCTAGAACCAGAAATACCATTTGACCCAGCAATCCCATTACCCAAAGGATTAGAAGTCATTCTACTATAAAGACACATACACACACAAGTTTGTTAGAGCACTATTCACAATAGCAAAGACTTGGAACCAACCCAAATCCCAGTACTGATAGACTGGATAAAGAAAATGTGGCACATATGCACCATGGAATACAATGCAGCCATAAAAAGGATGCATTCATGGCTTTTGCAGGGACACAGATGAAGCTGGAAACCATCATTCTCAGCAAACTAACACAGGAACAGAAAACTGAACACCACATGTTCTCACTCATAAAGGGGAGTTGAACAATGAGGACACATGGACACAGAGAGGGGAACATCACACACTGGGGCCTGTTGGGGGATGGGGTATAGGGGAGGGATAGCATTAGGAGAAATACCTAATGTTGATGATGGGTTGATGGGTGCAGCAAACCACCATGGCATGTGTATACCTATGTAACAAACCTGCATATTCTGCACATGGATCCCAGAACTTAAAGTATAATTAAAAAAAAAAGAAATACTCCTAGCAAACTAGGTGTAGAAGGCAATTTCCTTAAACTGATAGATTGGTGGACTACTGAAATTGTGAATTGTGCCTTAAACATTGGGAAAAACATATGAAGGTTCATTATCCCTCACATATTAATGTTGTATCACATATATTAACAGTTACTAAGGCATATTAAAAAGGAAAAAAGAATGTAAGAACAGGAAAGGAGAAAACTACATTGTATTATGTCCAAATGATGTGATTATATACCTAGAAAATACAAAAGTATCTACAAATTAGCAACTAGAATAAGCAAGAGAATGTGGCAGGTTATTGGATAGGAAAGCAACTTTTTTAAAGACCCTGTGTTCATGTGTATAAACACAATGAAAAAATAACTAAAACAATCATTTACAACAGCATGAAATATAGCAAGTACTTTGGAATAGTTAACCAGTAACAAAATATAAGACCACTCAAGAAAAAATTACTAAGCATTATTGATAGAACTAAATAAATGAGATATGTCTTTTTGGTGTATCGGGAGACTCACTGATAGATTTAATGTAATTCAATTCAAGATGCCAACATATAGGTAGGTCGGGGGCTAGTACATGTTCATGTAACTTGATAAGTTTATATTTCCAATTTATTTGAAAATGTAAAGTGGAACAAGAGCCAAAATTCTTTTTAAGAAGATGGGAAGACTTGCTGTTGTGGGTATTGGGCTTATTATAGATCTATATTAATTAAGACAATGCATTGTTGGAACTGGGAATTACAAACAGGTCGATGGAAAAGAATAGAGAACCCAGGAATAGATCCACGCACCAATGAAAATTTGGTTTATAACAAAGATGTCCCTGCCAAGCAGAGAAGAGAAAAATTTCAATACCTTTTGCTGGAAAAAAAATGACTATATAGGAAAATTATAAAATTGAATTTATCTTCACCCATATTTTTAAAAGGTAAATTAGAGACTACAAAGTTTCATCATTTGCCTTTGATATTTAAGAGATAATATAGAATTGGAATATAATATATGGGATATAATGGGTTTCTGTAAATACTGTAAAGATGTTTTTCTCTCTCTCCCATCTATATGGTTTCTCCAGACCAAAGGTCTGAGTGCAAATAAAGGATAATTGGAGAACAGGTAAAGTTCTAGCCACTGGGATGGGACAAACTGATTTCATCATTGTAGGGGGAGAGCAGCAACAATATTTGGAAAGGAACACCTTAGAACCTGGAGGTGTGGAGACTGGGGAGAATAATTAATGCTCCCTTTTTTCTCCTAGTTGCAACATTTCAGCCTGGCAAAATAATTATGTAGTCTGTGCAGTCTAAGCAGCAACTGCAGCTGACAGACTAACTCATTGCCTGGTTTGTCATGGCTATCTGTATACTATGAAAACAGAAAATCTTGTGTAGACAAAGCAGGTCCTGAATTACTTTGCTGTGCCTCATGCCATCAATAGCAGCCTCCTAATGTGGAGCCTTATCATATGTATACAAACACAATCACTACCACAACCTTGTTTCAATCTGATACAAATCTGCAAGCTTCTCTTGATGCCAGAACAGTCTTGGGATATACCATGTATGGAAATGAGGCAGCTACAACTACCAATGAGACTGCTCAGCTGGCTTAACCAAACTAGTGCAATAGCTACTCAAATAAAATATAATAGCAAATCCAAAATTAGAGTGACCTGTGCTCCTTTCAGTTACATGCTTGCATGTGGGGAAGAGTGGACTGCTAACTTTCTCTTTACTGGGGAAGACCGTTACTTTTGGCCCTTCTTTTGCCCTTTATTTATTGCCAGAGATGCCAAAGAATGGCAGGTCATTTTAGACTCCCTTTTATGGGTTCTAATGTATAAAAGACCTAGTAGTCCTTCTTGGGACTTACTCAGTTGACTGAGACAGAACCCTGTGGGAATGTTTGAAATCAATACTACAAGTAGGCCTCATTCTGTACCTGGAGTCTTGTTATTAATAGCTTTGATTAAACAGATGAGATTAATTGAACAGATTTGGTCCCAGTCTCTGTTAATCAGAGTGGCCAGTGGAGTAGCATATTTACGTGAAAATTCACCAGAAGCCAACACTTTACTGTGTAGAAATAAGGGGTAGATATTTTTGGGAGATATTCTTCCATAGGTCTTTCTTTCCCTACATGTTTGCGAACAAAAATGCAAGGCCCTGACAGCTCTTTACCTGAGCCTTTTTCCAGGGTTGTGTTTGTAATGAGCGACCTTGAGGGACAAAGAGCAGGCTTATTACTGCTTGTTGTAAAATCCCGGGTCTCTCAATCTCAGTGTTGCATGTGCAAGCATTTGTCTGGGCCCTCTTCGTCAGCCCTGTGAGCTTGGTGGACAAAAGGAACTGTTACAAACATGCTAATGCTCATCCTTTTGCTCTGTTACAAGTAATACAGTCCTTTGACTCTGATAAGAGTCTTGTGGGTTTTGTTTTTGGCCAGCATCATGAAACAGTAACAAGTAGATTTATTAGGTTATAAGTATGATAAAATTAAATCACAGACCTCACAGTTACAGCATCATCATTGTTATTATAAAAATATATAGTCAATAGAAATATAAAAGCTGCATTTTCTTGGAAGAGTCAGGGGAGATTTCTCTGGAAGACTGTTAAATTTCTAAAGGCTGAGACATATCATTATGTCTGAGCTTCCCACATATTGAGCACAATTCTTGACCCTGAGATCAAGAATTCATGTTAAATAAGTGAAAATGTACTAGCCAATATTAGCTCAAAATTAAATAAAATCTAAATACAGAATTGAACATAAGAAATGTCCACAACACAGACTGTGATTTCATTAGCTTACAAGTTCCTTAAGAACATAGTATTTGGCGGAGAGATCCAAAATGGCCAATTAACAACAGCTCAGGATTGTAGCTCCCAGTGAAAGCACAGAGAGCGAGTGGACGCCGCAATTTCAGACGCATTTCTGTGACCCACGAACTGGGAGATTCCTGGCGGAGGAGCCACATGTGTCACCAGCACGACTCTTTTGGCCGGCGCAGCTGTTTTGCCCGCGCCCTGGCGCGGCGCAGCGCTTCTCAGTGCGGAGCTTTGAGTCTGGCTTGGCTGGTCCCACCCCCGCAAGGAGAACAGCAAATGGAAGCGCTGAGGACCGAGAGTTTCACAGTAAGCACAGCTGAACCCGGGAAGGCCTAGCTCTGTGGGGAAGGGGCGTCTGCCAAAGGAAAACTAAGAAACAGAAAAAACTTCATCACCAACAAGCCGGACGTTCACTCAGACCCAATCTGAAAGTCG